>VWZZ01007517.1:92452-123477 GCA_013399095.1 Psophia crepitans | reverse complement strand
CAAGTCCACCACTAAACCATTTCCCTAAAAGCCATATTTACATGTCTTTTAAATACCTCCAGCAATGGTGACTCAATCACTTCCCTGGGCAGCCTGTTCCAATGCCTTCAACTCTTTTAGTCAAGAATTTTTTCCTAATACCCAATCTAAATTTCCCCTGGAGCAATTCGAGGCCGTTTCCTCAGACTAAACAACCCCAGTTCCCTCAGACGCTCCTCATAAGACCTGTGCTCCAGCCCCTTCACCAGTTTCGTTGCCCTTCTCTGGACACGCTCCAGGGCCTCGATGTCTTTCTTGTGGTGAGGGGCCCAAATCTGAACACAGCACTCGAGGTGCGGCCTCACCAGGGCTGAGTACAGGGGGACGATCACTTCCCTACTCCTGCTGGACATACTGTTTCTGGTACAAGATGCTGCTGGCCTTCTTGGCCACCTGGGCGCACTGCCAGCTCATCTTCAGCCAGCTGTTGACTAACACCCCCAGGTCCTTTTCTGCTGGACAGCTTTCCAGCCACTCTTCCCCAAGAGTACAACAAACCTGAGACAAAAGAACACTTTCTGGGATATGTGAGTAATGATGGACCTATTCTCGCTCTTTGTCCAATTACCCTTTCATGAGGAGCTCACTCTGTAAGAGAGGCCTACAACTAGTTCCTTTCCTACAGATCAAGGGGCATTTTGGGCATGAGGGTAGACCACAGCAACTTTCCCTCATTGTCTGCCAATTTTCCCCAGGAACTGACTGTACTGTCTGGGCACCTCACATCCAAGAGAGTCACCCAAGGTCAGACCAGAAAAATGTAAACACATGCAAGTGGTGCAACATCAGGAGGTAGAGAGCAGCAGAAACGCTCCAGGGGGAATTTTCTGGAGAAATGTTATCAGATCAGTGAAGTCATAGAAAATTTGTAAGTTTATCAATAGCAAGTGTTAGGGGAAAACCAGAGCAGAAAGGATCCTGACAGAAAGAGAACCAACCCAGCTGTGAGATAAGGCCAAGCAGCATGAACCGACCACCTGATGGAGCAGCAGAAGGAAGAAAACCAAAGACAACAACAACAAAAACTTTCTTTTTGCAGTCACAGTTGTGGTTGCAAATTATGAGGCCATCACAGTGCTTTCAATCACAAGCATAACACTGCGTACCAAGTATTCTCCAATCATAACATATGGAGATGAAACATGGTTTATTTTAATGCTGCCCTTTAACACCAGCAAGAAAATGTTTGAAAGCCCCCAAAATCCTCTAGTCCCAGTCAAGATACAAGCTGTGAGCTCTTTTTATGTTAGAGAAAAATCAATAAATGCAGGTTTGGACCAATCCCTGCATAAGAATCTAAGTAGAAAGTAAAACTGAACAAAGAAACCCACCAACGTTAGTGTGCAACACCTGAGAGACAAGCAAAGACCTGAACAACTGAAATTAAACAATCTCTCTCCTTCATCGGTGATCCTCATACTAAAATAAAAAGTCTTGGCTTATTGAATTGTAAGGATGCTGGGGAGGTTTTTACCTACACTCTACACTTCTTCTGTTACTGTTACTCTTCTCCTGGCTGAAGGAAATCCAATTAGTATAAAATTCAAATTTATTTCTTTGTAATTATACAACCCATAAAATACATTGCTTTCAGGCAAACTTTTACACATGCATGAGGGAAGTGCCATCACTTCATCTTCCTTATAGTTCTTTTTTCTTAGTTACTGCTGTGGTATCACTGGCCAAACTACAAAAGCTGAATTTTCACTGAATTCTAAGATAATTCTCACTTCTTCTGGAAAAGTGCTCTATAGCTCTATAGTTTTAGTCCAGTTATAATAATTATTATGCAAATCCCTCAACTCCGCATGGTTACCCAGCCTTAGAACTCATTACAGATTCATTAGAAACACAGTTACTCCATCTTCTCTTTCAGATACTTTGAAATTTAATAATTACCATGAACTAGGTGATAATGCTGCAATATGAACATTATATTCATCACAAAGCTTTTATGCCAGTGCACAGGATTCTTTCATGCTTAATTTGTTATTAATCATGCTTTAGATTATAATCACTGTTGTGTCTTTTTCAGAAAACACTAGAAAAATTCCTTATTTGAAAAAACAGCCTGCATCATCTTCCAAGTTATTCCCACTCTGCTCCCCCATTTTACCAAAAATATTGAGACACACATAAAAATAAATTACTTTTCACAGACACTGGAGTTTCAGACTAATGTTTTGGGTTTTTTTAATGGGACGCAAAAAAGTTCAGAAGAAACTAAGGCAACTGAGGGCTAGGGCGAGACAGAAGACAGCTTGAAAGGGGGCAACATCAGCAACTGTGGCAGTTACTTCTCTCAGGGGTACAGATGCCGAGGTGAGGGAAGCAACCAGGATGCAGGACTGACAGGATGAAATGCACAACTAGATCATCGCGCCTTGATTTACGGAAGTAAGAATTATGTACTAGCCTAAACAAACAGAAAGTACCTCCAACATATTTAAGCACAAAAGTAACCTGCAAAGACATCTCAAAACTATAAAAAGTTATAATTCAGGTGCTTTGCTGCCATTTAAACCTGAAGAAGTTCCAAGTTTCATTATTTTTTAGGTTATTACTGACTACGAACATTATTGCATGCAGAAATAGTTAAATCTCAAAGGTAAACAAGGAGTAGGTGAATTAAACAAATGTTCATAGTAAAATTGGTGACTTGATACAGTGTTTAAAAATGGAGGGGATTTTAATTAGGCAAAATTGACAGTGATGAACAACAAAGATGAAAAACAGATTCCTGCTGTGGACATAAATTCTGCTTAAGTAATCAATGTAATCAAATGCATAAAAGTCTTCACCCTGGAGCTGCACACAGCAGTTTCCCAGGAGAGGAGCAGGGAAATTCCCCCTTAACATGAGGGAAACACCAAAAGGTTAAAAAAAAAAAGTGCAATGTTATTCTTTGCTACACTGTCACCAGGGTAGGCAAATACAATGATGAGTTTCACCAACCACACAGTTTGAACCCCTGCAACAGCTGCATTTGTTACGATCCCTTTTGTTGTTCCAGATAAATGAAGAAGGTGTCAGAAAGTGTTCTGAAAACCACAACAAAATGGAAAAGAATAAAAGCAACTACAGCAAGTTCCCTGCAGAATGCTGATGGCAACCCAAGTCTGGAGATTATATAATTAACTTCTCCGGAACTTCACAGCAAGGCCGTTTTTCAGGTGATACAAATATGCTGCAGACCAGGGAAAAAAAAGGAAGAGGGAGGAAAGCAAGATGGTTCATTCAGTACTTTTTTGTGTGAAAGAAGTGGCCTGTACTTGTTCACCGAAGGATAACTCACAACCCATCTACATCAAGTTGTGCAACGAGGCAGTGAAAGCAAAAAAACCCTACCATCGCTGTCTAAGAGCGACAGAGTTAAGGATGGCAATAAAGCATTTAAAACAAAAACCCAAGTTAGACATACATACAAATCGATTTTTTTTTTTTCCTTTTGTGGAAAAAAAGGAGGGCAGGTCTGCAAAAAAATTGCTCGATGCATGATCAATACTTTCATATCCATACATGCTGCAGCAATAACCATCCCAAAAGTAGTTCTCTTCGTAACTTAGTAAAGCATGTTTTGAATTAACAATTTAATTTTAATCTCCTCCTCCTCTGATTTCCCCAAAGAGATTCAATAAACAGCTTCATGACAGCAGATGAAATATGCCATCTAGAACAATGACTAGAAAGGGTGCATTAAAAACAAACTAAAATTAGAGTGCAGAGGCTGATCTGACCATTAAATGTAAAGCATGAGAAGATAATTGATGCATCCATTTTGAAGTGATAGCAAAGCAGTCACCAGCGTATTAGAAGTCACTTGATTGCCCAACTACTACAACAGTAAAAGACCTATCAGATGTGAGGGGGGAAAAAAAAAAAATCATTGAGGTCTCCCTGACATTGTTTCTCTTTGGGACTGATTGATCTGAACATGCTTCCCTAAGCTACACATTGAGTAGTTAAAACAAGCCCCACAAGTCTCTGAGTTATAGTTGGAGGGAAAAAAGTGGGGGGAAAAAATTGAGTATAAATCCCTCTTCCATAAAAACCTACTGCTAGACTTCAATGTTTATCGGGAAGTTTGATTGGGTTAGAAACAAGTCTCCCACAGACCATGACAGCTAGTCTTTTATAAGATCATCTTACAAATCGTGATTTTTATTTTCTTACGGAATTAACTGACTGCAATTGGTCATTCACCTTCTGGAGTCAACATCCTTCACTTATGATGGTATCGATACTTCCACCACATCAGTCTTCAGTATCACGGGCTGGAATTCAGCATGGGAATAAGCAGTAGGGAATCAATAAGCTTCAATAGAACCATAAGATCCATTTTGCCACAAATCTCATTTAAGTTATCAAAAACGAAAAAAAAAAAAAAAATTACACAGTTTGCCTCTTCTGGAACACTACCAAATCATTATGTGACAACTCAAATAGTACAATCATAAAGGAGGAAGAAAAAAAAATAGATGCTGTTTTTTTGACACAATGCTAACAACCTTTTCAGACTTAGAAAGCTTATGAAATATCAGTTGTCGTCATCCTGGAAAGTGATCTTGTAATTATCCCAAATCCCAAAAGTCCCCATGTCTTAATTATAATAACCGTCTGCTTGCCCAGGGGAACAAACGGGAAAGCAGGGAGAGAAGGGATTGGTACTGGGAGGGAGCTTCAAAGTCATTCCAACCAACAAAGTGTCTAAAAAAAGTTATTCAAAGGGACAGGAGTGAAACGTGGCAATTAAAGGGCGGAAAACAAAGGTTAAGATTTTCCCCCAGATGCCTTATCCTCATTTTAAGAGGCATAAGTACGAGGGACTCTAACCTCCACTAACATCCAAAGACATGCTGAGAAGTACCAAAATTGTTCAGCATATATGACTTCAGCTTCCAAACCATACTGGACCTTTTGAAAGCCATGACCTCTTTGCTCAGTCACCAAGACATGGTTTTGTAAGACATCCCTAACCAGAACAAAACTCTCCTCAGTACAGGAGATGTGGCTGTAATTAAGACAAACCTCCACCTCTCCCCCTTTCTCTCTCTACCTCCAACAATAAAGGGTTTTTTTGCCATGTGATTTAACTGGTTTTATGGAGAATACAGTAACTTTAATTCCTAAGAGACATAAAGACAAGCTTTCTGCAGTATATCCTGATATCAAAGTCCCATGGCTTATGTTAAAAGTGTCCTTTTACAGGGGCTGTTTTTCTATGTTACAATTTTAATTTATTCCATAATTTCTGCAGTAATTTGTGGACAGAAAGTTACAGTAGTCACATATGAAACACAATGCTATCTTAGCAAAAATGATAGACAGTGCTGACTCACAGTTGGTATGAAAGGAATAAATTCAAAAGCAATTTAGCAGTCCTTTGTACTATAAGTTTTGATGATGTTTCAGTGAAGATTAATGGGCAAAGGTTTTGCTTTAAAAACAAACTTGAAAAATATTTCCCAGAAAAAGTCTAGGGGAAATTAAATCTTTGCAAATATATTCTCTATGTTATTACTTTTGTTTCTAGTATTTGTTTGATGTCTTAAAAACATGCAAGTGTTAAACTGGTAGTAATTAAGGACTTAAGGAACCTGTAGCCCTGAGACCTTGCAGAAAGCCTTCTGTGCAAGTCGTTTGACATAACACACAGTGAGGTTTTTCTAACCAAGAAGAGTCAGCTCATAGCAAAATATAATGGACCCATTTCAAACATTTTAAGCTCTACTAAAATATAACCTACTCCACAAGCTCTCTGAGGACACAGAATACATCATCCTGGTAATTTGCTGGTGGTCTAAACCACTTAACATGCCTCCAAGTTCACTAATCCTTGAGTTCCACGATCAGCTAAACCCTCCCAGGTTTAGTATCCCTGTTTTGGCACGAGCACAATGCTCAACATCAAAAACGAGTATCAGTCTAGGCAAAACATTCCACTGCTCGTTAGAGAGGGAAAAAGAGATCACCAGGAAATATTACTGTCTATCCACTTGGTGGGAGACAAGAGGACTGGCAGTAAACCCAGGCTCACTTTCCTTCCCTGGCAGTCTGGGTATCCTCCAACAAAGCAAAATCTGTCAGTCTCTATCCCTCCAGGTGATAAGAGAAATTAAATACTGCCTATACTTCAAAGGACAACCAGTTTTGCTCGGCGTTTTGGAAAAAATAAAAAACACTTTGTCCTGTCTTCAGGAGAGAGCTGAAACTGTTCCCTGAGGGTGTGGGCTAAATACTTAAGCTCTGGAGAGACACAGGGCTGAGGCCTCATCTCTCTCCTCAGCCTTTCTTACTGGTGAGCTCCAAGCAGCCGCAGCAGATCCCTGTCCAAGGCACTAATCCTCCCCAGCACTGCATATGATCGCCCATACGTGTGACAGCATGCGGTACCACACACTGGAGGGCCTAGCGTCTAGAAGATGGTGATCTGCCCTGCAGCATCCAGTTCTTTCAGATCAAGTCCTCAATCACTCACTCAAGACCAGTAGGAAAAGTCACATTAGGTTGACTGGGAGAGCTATTAAGAGAGCATCTGCCTGGCATACACCAAGGAGAAAGTCAGACTAAACGATGTAACAGTCTCTCCTGGCCTCAGCCTTGTGTTAAAGTATCTTTATCTCAGAGGGGCTGAGAGACTAATTAATTTGTGCTTTAAAAAAAACCTTCAGAAACTTGGAAGAATGATGCTATTCTGCTTGCAAAGCGTTCATTCTTCTTCAGTTAATTTAATTCAGACTCCTTTTCCCTTAGCATATATCAGCGTATCCCCCAGTAAGATACACTGAATAAAGCACAGAAGTAGAAGATGCTTTGCCGTTCAAGGCTGATGACTGCGTGTACTGCTTCAGCACATTGTTTTTATATTCTGTATATGCTAGGCTGACTGAAAAGCTAAGGAATAAATTACAACTTTCGACTGTAACGAGGCAAGCGGTTTTGCCCTTTGTTCCTCTCTGTTGTGCTCAACATGCCAGAAGGTTGAGAACGATACAGGCCTGCTCATCTGTGGCACATTATGATCACCTACAACAAAAAAAGAACAAGCTACAGCTGGGAGGCTTAATTTCCTTTTGTATTATCAGGAGATCCAGGCTTGCTCCCAATTAGGGGAAAATAAAACATGGGGAGCCTCTTACCATGCCTCCTGCTCAAAACCAGGATCTACCTCCAACTAGGTACTCAAGGGAAGAGTACTCAACACTGAAGAACATCTATTCCAGATACTGGGATCCTAACCCAGGCACTGGGAACAAACTACCCCAAAGCAGTGCTAACAAGGACCATGGCATACCAGTGTGGGAACTGGTCAGACACTCTCCACCAACACTTATGTGACCAGTACAAGAAAAATTTATCCTGTCAGTCACCCAAGATGACAGAATAACGTGCACAGGAATGCAGGGACCAAAGTTACAAATCCCACTGCATCAAACACACAACTGGAGAGCAAGAAAAAACTACCGTGTTGTTCTCTGGGACCATTTTAATCTTGGATTATAACTAAAACAAAGTCTGGCTTTAAATCATTCTTAATCCACACTTCTTCTCTTTAGGTAATCTTCAAAAGATGTGATTCTCTTTGGATAGCAGTCATTAAAACATGTTCATCTGCAATCAAATCGTGCTGTACATCAGCATATATACTGTGTATTCTGAGAGCACACAACATAAACACTATTTAAACAGTTATAGCCTACCAGAGTTGTATCTTCATATTTATTTTCTTCATCTTTATTAGAAAATAGAAAGCTAACTTTCCATAATGATTTTAATATATTTATAACAAACTCAGCTTGAATGAAAAGTGAGTCCTTTTTAAAACGCACAAAAGAACACTATAAAATTGTGTTAATTCACGAAACAAACTACTTCCAATGACTTGTGTACACACAAAATCCAAAACTGTACTTAAAATTGATCAAAAGGAAACATTACCTCAAATTAGGGAGCAGACACAACTAATTCTGCTAGTTCCAAGATTGCAGCCCTGTGTGTCCACACAAAGTTTTCATTTCCAGATTGGAAGAAGGAAAACAAGTTTGTTACTAGTTTAACTCAGTCAGTTCCTCAGTGTTCAACAAGCCAGGCACTAAACTGAATCAGTCAAATAAACTGAAAGAGAAAACGATCTCACAACTCCTGCAGGAAAGGCAAGAAAGGTAAGGTGCTGTCAAAAGTTCACCATTTCAAACAAACTGGGATCCCAGGTGTCCAAAACTTCCCTTCAGATCAGCAGCTGGACTTTCCTGTCAAAACTTTAACTTCTGTGCAGAGAAGCTAAATATGAAAAAACATATTTAACATGTCATAGCAAGCTTAGTTCTTTACTCTTCATAATAATATCAACACCAATTTCAGATCATTTGTTTTCACTTTCGGTTCTAAATCCACCCTGATTTATTTGTTGGGGGTCTGTAGCTGGTGGCTGGGCTCAGCAGCCGAGGCAGTGCTGTGCTGCCTGAGCACCAGCCTGGAGCACACTGCCAGGACAGGCTGCACCTACCCGGCCTCTTCTTCCTCCCCATCACCCCGTATCTTCTGCTACACAGCGGATATGAACCACAGCTGCAGGCTGCATGACACACCTCAAGATAGTGAGGTTTTACTGCAAGACTACTCTTCCTTTATCCTTCCCAAGGCCCTACAAGCTGATTACAACCCACCCCCATCCTTTCCAGTGTGAGGATTGATTTATTTTTAATCACAAGCGAATAAGGCACACCTACAGAGCACCGATTCTTCTAGCCGGCACTTCCCCAGAGACATCTCCACTATCAATATATCCAATTTGGTGCTAATATACCATGATGAGTCAGCAGAAATGACTTCTATCCCAACCCCTCCCCGAGGGTGCCAGCAGATGTTCAAAGGAGAGATCAGCAGCAGAGCACTGCCAATCACCTCCGCCTTATTGTAACTTTACTTGCTGTTCAGCTTTCAACCGTCTACTTTTTATAAAGAGGGGATAAATGAAACAAATCTTTTCTGTGAATATAGTTCACTCCTGCAGAGATAAAAAGCTAGATGATCCCATTCATACTCACACGGAAAAAACATATATAATATCACTTCATCACCTGAAAGGATACAAAGCCATTGTCATCTGAATCAATTGGTCTCCTGTTTGTTACACAACATACCACAATAAAACTCAAGGGGTTTTGTCCACATTTGCAGATGCATCAATTCCCGGTGCAGAGAGCTGAAAGTCCCCCTCTGCAGAGCTCTGGCACAGGCACATATGAAATATTGCATTCAGCTCTGGACACCTCAATACCAGAAAGATAACACATTAGGGAGGAGTTAACAGAGAAGCAACAAAAATAGTAAGTAGAGATTGAAGACACTGATTACATCAAGATATTAAAAGTTAACTGCATAAAATTTTGGGGGACATAGCAACAGCCTGTAAATATTTTAAGGATACATACACCAATAAGGAAAATTAGTTATTTAGGATGGCAAAAAACTACATGCAATTAGGAATAACAAGATGAAATTAAGAAAGGTCTGACTCTCGAGGAAAAAAGAAGGGTAATAGAAGGCAAGCTTTGAGAAGTACATCGCCTGGATGACTTAATAGGCCTTTTGTATCTCTACCTCCTGTAACTCCACGATAATAATGATGGAGCAAAAGAAAGGACTCGAAGTATGAAATCCAATTAATTCTTTGCCAGTAGGCAAACCACCTTTATCAGATATTTTGGCTTAGCAATAAGCTTAAGCTTGGCATGATAGATCCTACCTGTCAGTTATTCAGATGTAGCTTTTTGTGAAGTCTTCGGGGAAGCCAAGAGTATTTTTATACTTTCATTAAAACACAGACTACATCCATCAAAGGAGGAAGTTACATTAAAAAGATCTGTGGCATTTTCAGACTAATCTGTGCATCTGACCGGTGCCATATTTAGCATTATCTAATCTGTTTTGTGCATCTAACAGACTGCAAACCCTTTGGGGCAGAAATCCCATCCTCCTCTTGCTTTCTATTACACAACGCCAAGTGTGTTGACAGCGCTCAACAAATAATAGCCAGTTCCAAGGGAGGGAAGAAGTCTGTGCTAGCGCACACCATGCAGTGTTATTTTCAAGGGATGGAACCTTACATTAGTAATGGAGCTGGGAGGTTTCACGTGCATTTCAGTATAAGAATAATTCCCACTTCTCTCAGGAATTAAAAAAAACAACTTTACAAACACGGAAAGAACATCAAAACTCAAGAAAATCTATCATTTGGATAGGTACAGAAATTGGCTGGAAGCACTGACAAAGAGGATACAAATTATTTAGAAGAGGAAGGAAATAAGTTAAATATTGAGACTAAAATTTAGCACCCATGAGGAAGGACCCTCTTTAAAGACACATATAGACAATTTGTATGCATCGTGACACCATCAGAAGCACAGTCAGGCATCACTTCTCAAACAACAACAGTTCATCACTAGGGGTACATTTAAAACAACCCATATCAGTGTACCTCTCTATTTCCCAAGCAAATGTTTCACCCAGAGCTCACACTATTTACTGACACCACTCTGGCTCATGGGAAGCTCTTGTAGAAACATGTCCTGTCTGAGAAGCCAAGGAGTCTGCTCTCCATTTTACTATCTGCCAAAATTAATTTTTTGAAAGAGTACATAGGAACACAGACAGTTATATATTGATATGTTGCCCTTTAAGGTGTTCTGAATTAAAACAGAACAAGCCACAGACTATTTATAAGATCAATCGGAGCAAGTTATTGCTGGCAGCCTGCATGGCACACCTGGATACTCCTCTGACAAACTCCTCCTTTTAATATTAAATATTTCACCTATATATTAATAAATTACAGACTTCTCATGGTTAAAAACTCCAGCTTGGAATCACATACCACTAACAACTCTACTCTCTGTCATCTTGAACATTTAGCTTCGGGCAGAGACGCTGCCTGTGCTGCTCTTAAATGAACTTTCTTCTGAGAAGCAATGCCAGTGCCAAATGAAATACTGATGGCCAAGGAAGGGACAGGTTTTAGAGAGATGCTTTGTTTTTTAAATGATCCTAGTTAAGCATATGAAGCATCTGTTGTGTACTGCTCCCTGTATGCCAAATGGATATACAGGAAAGTAATTTACATTGAAGTAGTACAGTGAGGGAGAGGAACACTCCTACCTCATTTGCCACAGCTTTCAAATGCTGTGTGCATTTATGGAGTTGCTAACTTCAGAAACATTTGCACTGTGGCTTCTCTTTCCAAGGATAACATTAGCTAGAAGAATTTAAAACACATATTCAGAAAGTTGCACTTCTCTTGCTCATTTTCCTAACACTTAATACTCAATCAAATGAATCCCAGGTTTTGATGGAAAACTTGGGACTTTTTCTGTTCATGTAAATTCATTTTTCCTACAAATTTTCATTTAATACAAGAACTACACTTCTGGAAAAAAAATTCATTGCAAGGCTTTACTGAGATGGAAAAAATGTATTTTTTACTCACTTTTCCTTAAACAATTAATGATCCAAGATAAAAAAAAAATCTGAAAAGATGTTAGAAGCAATATATAGAAAATAAGATGTAAATCTTATATTTATAATCATTTATGCCATTAAACAGCCTAAATTCTAGTCCAAGTCAATGGAACTTCAGCACTTGGGATAATTGACTCCACTGGACAAGCAAACTGAAGCGAGACTCTCGAGACAAGACGACAGGATCCCAAGCTAACTTGCTGCCCGCTTCACCACCTCAGCTGTCAAGTAGTACTTGCAGGTAGATACATTTTTTTGAACTCTCAAAAGTCAGAGGCAAAACCAACCACAATGACAGACAGATTTTATAATGCTGGTAAAAAACAAACTCTAAATAAAGAAGTATAGAGAAATTTTTGTCATCTCAAGTGATTTCAAGTATTTTTAATAGTATTTGTCCAATATTAGCAAGAAATTCCATCTACAGTGGTTATGTGGCTGCCACAAAAATTAGAAACCCAGTTGAACAACTTCTAACCTTACATTCAGTTTTGTCAAACCTAACTGAACCTTTCGCATTGCCATGCAACCAACTTAGACATTTGCGGTAACAACCACTCAGAAAGCTACAGATCTTCTAAATAAATTAGACTAAAAAGAAAATTTAAAGCCATACTTCCAACATTATTTTAAATATTTACCTAGACTGCTGCTATCTTTTGGGAAGTTTTTGAGGGGATTTATTTTCCTAGCTTTTTAAAATACTTTTTTAAGGTGCCTTAAATATATGCCAATTGCACTGAAACCAACAACTTTTCACATACTGCTACCACAGCACCAAGTAAGGGCGTAACTGCAACGAATCCCATTGAACAAATCCAAGACTGGGATCGCACTGGAAAGCCTATCCTTTCAAGATTCCCAAAGTGATATTTTGTTTCTTCCTTTAGAAATCAATTAAAGACCGAAGAGGATCATCAGTTTCTAAATGAGTTGATTATCGGGGGAAGGAGGGACAAAAAAACCCCAGGGAGGGAAGATGGGTGAAAGAAAAGAGAAATGGCAGCAATTGCGTAAGTTATTAGATACTACAGACAACATACAACTGAAAAGTTCTCCCTGTGAAGGCCAACATTATTTTGTTGTTTTCAATTGATGACATTTTAGCATTAAGCAAGAAACTGAACATTGCTTGAGGCTCTCTGGTTTGGAAGTCAAAGGAGAGCCCTGTCTGAAAACCAGCATGCAACAGCTGCATTTGATATGAACTCAATTTTATCATGAGGGAATCTAAACCAAAACCTACTTGTGGTAGAAGGATGTAGTGATCAGCAACATGGAAAAAAGAGATGCCATCTGTTACACTGTTAGTATAGAATCATAGAATCATCAAGGTTGGAAGAGACCTCAAGGATCATCCAGTCCAACTGTCCCCCCACCACCTATTACCCACTAAACCGTGTCCTTCAGTACCACGTCTAACCTTTCTTTAAACACCCGCAGGGACGGTAACTCCACCACCTCCCTGGGCAACCCGTTCCAATGCCCGACCACCCTTTCCGAGAAGAAATTTCTCCTAATCTCCAACCTAAATCTCCCCAGGCGCAACTTGCAGCCGTTCCCCCTTGTCCTGTCACTAGTTATCTGCGAGAAGAGGCTGACCCCCAGCTCACCACAACTTCCTTTCAGGTAGCTGTAGAGGGCAATAAGGTCTCCCCTGAGCCTTCTCTTCTCCAGTCTAAACAAGCCCAGTTCCTTCAGCCGCTCCTCATAAGACCTGTGCTCCAGACCCTTCACCAGCTTTGTTGCTCTTCTCTGGACACGCTCCAGGGCCTCGATGTCTTTCTTGTGGTGAGGGGCCCAAAACTGGACACAGTACTAGAGGTGCAGCCTCACCAGGGCTGAGTACAGGGTGACGATCACCTCCCTGCTCCTGCTGGCTACACTATTCCTGATACAAGCCAGGATGCCGTTGGCCTTCTTGGCCACCTGGGCACACTGCCGGCTCATGTCCAGGTAAGCATCAATCAACACCCCCAGCTCCTTTTCCTCTGTAGAGCTGTCCAGCCATCCCTCCTCCAGATTCTTGCAAAAACCAGAAGACGGTTCAGAAACAGAGGGAAACCAATGAGCCCCACACAGTGCCTAGAAAACTCCCACTAACACTAATGTTTTGACAGCCCCAGAGACCCTCTGGCCACAATTTAGCCCTTTCAAGTTCTGAGTTATCATACCACCTTCACGATTAAAGTGACAAAAAGCCAAAAATTACTTAATGTTTCAATGGAGTCCTCTGGGAAAACCCAATGAATGCTAATAAGCATTTTCTACAAGATTTTGCAGCCCTTCAAACTTATCATGAAGATCAAACTATCATTTTCAGCTTGACTATAATTTTAATGTCTTGTATGTACATATTACATTACATGCTTAGACAGTTTAGAAGACACATTAGTTATTGGACATAAGCTCTGGACTCTCCATAAACTCCTCTTGAAAAGCACTTTTGTCGTAAAATCTTTCAAGAGGAGAAGTTTAATTATATTCTGAATTCTACAGATCTCTATAAACAGTTTCTCAGTTTCAATCTTATCCATATAAGTAGCACAATTCTTGGAATGACTTCCATAAATCTTTCCACAAAACTAACCACTGGGCAAACTATGAGTTTGAGTGCTATCATCACAGCAGCTTCTACGGGAACTTCAATTTGCATCATGTTCCTGAGGAATCGAAAGCAGGATTGTAACACAGTAATCTGCTTACTAAGGGTTTTCACAAAAGACTACCAGTCTCTTTCTGTATCACCCTCTAATGTTTCTCCCCCCTGAATATCCAGGTCCCTCATTTCATCCTGACACTAGGAGTTTATAAATATGTTAAGGGTGAGTGTCAGGAAGATGGAGCCAGGCTGTTCTCGGTCTCATTAAGTGACAGGACAAGGGGCAACAGGTGCAAATTGGAGCATAGGAGATTCTGTGTTAATATAAGGAAAAAATTTTTCACTGTGAGGGTGACAGAGCACTGGCACAGGCTGCCCAGAGAGGTTGTGGAGTCTCCTTCTATGGAGACATTCAAAACCCGACTGGACACGTTCCTGAGTGATGTGCTCTAGGTGGCCCTGCCTTGGCAGGGGGGGTGGACTAGATGATCTTTCGAGGTCCCTTCCAAGCTCTACGATTCTGTGATTCTGAGTTCCCACCATCTTCATACAAATCCACAGCCAAGCATTTCAGGGGGTCACACTGTAACTGAGGGTTGATTTTTTTTCCTAAACTGATCTTCACAAGTTTTTTTCAGCGCTTACAGCGCAACATTGAAAATTGAGATACAGAAGGACAAATCCTGGTAGAAATCTTGCTGTTTGTGACAGGTCTGTGAGCACACCTACAGAAACCCCTGCTGAAGTGTCTGCTTCACTTGAGAAAGGCAAGTTAGAAACAGCCAAATCTGTACACTTAGGTTCTGGTGAGAAAACAAACAAACCAACCCAAAAAAACGCATCACAACATCAAACGAGTTTTGCACGGTATTGCTGCATCCCTAATTGCACTCTGAACAGACAACACTACAGCCAGGGACAGGGATGTATCCTTTCCAGTAGTCACCCAAAACAACACAAATTGGCTTTGTATTCCTACCCTTGCCCAGTCCCAGCATGAACTGGAGACACCAGGGCACAGGAAGGCAGGCATTTTGGACACCTAGATGAACTGTATGCATGCATGCACATCAAATGAGTACACTTACAGCAGCCTTTCAAAAGCAATCATCTAAATTACTTACTTTCCACCTAGATAATCTTTCCGGATAGAATACGAAGACATGTTCCAACATAGGCAGGCCAAACAAACTGTGCTCAGAAAAACAGCTGTACTCAAAACAACAGAAAAAAGGCTTGATGAGAAGTCCTTTTTATGAAGAGAGCCTTAAGTAATTCGTAACATGTCACACAAGCCCATGGGAAGAGAAAATTGCTGACTACAAGGCTTTGGGTTCAAAAACCACAAAGGCTCTAGATTCTGCTCACCATTTTGAATTTCTTTCACATGATATTTTCAGGATAGTTGGGTGATGATGACTTAACTTTCAAGAGCTATTCTCATTCTTTCCTTAGTTGTCATTTTAATTGTGTAAAAAAGGGGTTCAGAAACCTCCATTCACTAAAACTGTCCAGATTTCATATTACAGCAGCTGCTCTTCTCCAAAAAAAAAAAACCCAAGAGAAGTCCAGAGTGCAATGCAATCCAGCTGCAAGTCCAATCACAGGTTCTCCAATCTTCCAGACAATAGAATTAGTGAAGTGAATGCACAAAAAAAAGAAAAAATCTCAGATTAACTATGAAATTCACACTTTCCTCTTATTGCTAACAAATGGATAAACACTACCATTGAAAGGAAAATGGCTGCATAACTCAACATTATAAATTATACTCTGAAACAGTAATTTGCCTGCAACATTTGTATTGATTCTCACAGATAATAATATCTCACCCTAAAACATATTTCACATTGTCTTCACTCCATTGATCAGGAGTGTTTTATAAACGTTTCGATCAGTCTGATGAAGCTTTTAGCTACACATGCGCATCCTGCAATCCTGTTGAGCTCCAAAAACAAGCAGGTACTGTGTGTGTTAAGTAAAAAGAATCTGTATTTTTGTTACGGGCCATTTCCTTCTATGTATCTCCTACCTTGCTAAGAACATGTTACACTAGATTTAACAGCAACAATCAGCTGTTTGTGTCTTCTACAAGTGAGTAACTGCATCAAAAAGGAAAGTTTTTCCCAACACGTGTTTTATACTGATATTATTAGGTGCTCAGTTGATAGACATCCAGATATTTTTTCATCCTAGCATATTCACCAAGTTCTAGTTCAGACTGATGGATAATACATTAACTCTTACCGACACAGTAACTGACACTGAGTCAGCATGGTGTGTTGCGTGTGACATAAGATACAGGTGAGCTATAACACTCAAGAAAACTGGAATTGCATTTATAACACAGATCCTAAAATCAAAAGTTAGTATTAAGGTAAGTAGGCAAGAGACAGATACTTGAGGACTATTAAAATCATTACATGTATGTCATCTTAACAGATTATGAAGACGTTAAACCTCACACTCAGAAGTCAGCGTACATACACACCACAACATGAGCATCGGTACTCACAGCATCCCCCAATGCCATTTCACTATTCCAATGAGTCTAAACCCTGACTTTCAGGGAACAAGCCGACAACAGAAATCAAGTACCACGCTTATAATGCGATGCTAGCTCCCATGTCCAATTCCCATGAAGGTATAAAAATACCAGAAGAGGTTGAGCTGTAGCTGTAGTAAAGTGGACAGCAACCAACAACTCATTTTTATCTAGACTACCAACACCTGAGGAATCTGTCATGAGCAGATCCAGTCTGAAGATGGAAATCAAGACAGAGCAGGGCCTGCCCTTCATTAGCAATTACTTGAAGCATTTGGCTGCCGTTCTGAAACTAAGCACGGTTGTTACAAACCAAATAAACTCCCTTAGCAAGTTCAAATCCCACAAGCAACAAAGGAAAATGGTGCTTCCATCTCTGTCAGTAAAAATTATCATGGGCAGAAGGCTAATTCTGCGCACACAGTGACTGCACAGAAACCAGTCTACAGCAGCACCAACGCACCTGCTTGTTTCCTCCCTGTACTGACGTTTGAGGAGATTTGTCCTCTACGAAAAAGTACATGTGCAGCTCAGTCACTCATTATTATACTAACGCATTAAAATTTGGCTTCGTTACATGTTGCAGCATCACCAGCACTGACTAGGGATAACAATTCCATTTCAAAGCAGCATTCTGATTATTTTGAGGTTAGGTCACACAATGCCCAGAATCATCTGGTCACTGTCTCAAGAAACATTAATTTTCTCAAAGTGCCTGTTTACAAGCAAGAAGGTGGATCCATCTACTCCAGAAAGTCTGGTGCAGAGATAAGGAGGGTCAGAGACTCAGCATGACCTCTCCACTCCTCCACCACCTCATTCTGTCAAGAACTCGGTATCCAAGATCGATCAGCCACACATGGACCCGTACATGGATGCTTCACTTCCCAGATCACTGTATTTACCATCTGCTTTTTCTTCCTTGGCTTGAGGAAGTTTTAATCAGAAGTCTCAGCCAAACATTCTGTGATGCTCCAACAAATCAAAAAACTTAAAGTTTTTACAAAAAGTCTTCTCACCAGTTCTACCTATTACACAGTCTGTACCACGCGCTTTCATTCCGCATCTAAAAGAAAAAAAAAAAAGCCTCATGCTTCTTAGTGCTCTGGTTTTGACTAGGTAAGGTAGGAAATGCAGAGTATCGTTATTCCATTACGCAGCAGCAGAAGTAGCATGAAACACACGCGTGGCACGCTCCCTCTGGGCTCCCACGGTAACGTTGGTGTGATGAGCCAGGCTCAGCTCAGCCCAGCGGCACCCGCGAGGCCTGTGAGCGTACCCGCTTGTGACACTTTCCCACCCAACGACGTACGCGGGTCTTTCCCTCTCTCGGAATGAACTCTTTGCCTGTAAGTGCAACCGGACCAAAATGCTGAGCCTGGGAGGCATCCTCCTCCACGTGAAACAGATCCAGCTCTTCCGTGCTGCACTACGGCTTTAAAAATTTACCGTCAGGAAAGGTGCTGACATAACATCCTAATTTTAAATAGTTATTTTTCCCCTTGTTAAATCCTCAAGTGTTTTGCACCAGGGTATAATAGAATGTGAATAAATAATGAAATATAAAGAAGTGGATTTAACTAAGATATCCCCTATTACCAGCCTTAATGCCTATCTACCGGGACTACAGCCCCCTGGAACAGTGCGGCACGGCGCGCTCCAGAGGAGCCCAGCCCGAACCACACGCAGTTCCAACCCAAGAACAGCGACCTCGGGTCCGGCTCTAGCGGGACGCCTGGCCGCCGCGAAACNCGCGGCTCCCGCGGCAATGCCACCCCCTCGCGCTGCCGGCGCGGCAGAGGCGGCGCGCGGCCCCTGAAAGGCTATCATTACTTTAATCGCAGATTAATTACAGCGTTTCACTGAGGTCAAAAGGAACACTGGGAGGCGGCATAAAGGGGTTTATGTGGAAAATACATAATATTAAAAAGCTGCCTTTTTTTTCTTTTTTTTCTTTAAAATTAAAATTTGACGTTTGCTGCCTCAAGGAGCCGGGAGCTCGGCGCCCAGCCCTGCGTGAGGCACCTCTCCCGCCGCCGGGAAGAGCCACCTTCTAACCCACACACCAAACAAAACGCAGCGAATATGAGACCTTCCTCTAAATTAAATCATTCTTCTACCGAAATTAATTCTTTGCCAAATGGGACTGGCCAATGGTGTTGCGCTGCCTGTAATCACATTCATGCGATATTTGTAAAAACATCAAACTTTTCAATGGATCCAGTTCAGGAGCCATGGAACCAGCAGTGCAGTGGCTGCTGAATGCAAGCAATAAATCATATAAATCGCATAATTACAACTTCCCACGGCTCCAGAGGCAGCTTACACTAGGAAAAGCAATGAGCGATAAAGCGGGATGAGTTTTATGACCCCTAAAAGGAGAAAGCTCTGGAATGGCAGTCAGGACACAGAGGTGACAGCACAGTCCCCCCTCCAGAGCACATTCAACCACCAGGGACAACCCCCCCAGCCCCCCACAACCTCACCCCTGTCCTGCGGGTCAGGGGAGCCAAAGAGGTGGATTCAGACCCTACCTAGGCACAGGAGAAACTGCATGTAGATACTGCACACTAAGATAGCCCTAACCGGGCCACTGAGCTCCCACCCCTTCTTGGGGCGGGGGCGAGATTGAATTTGCCTGATTCTGGAGGTTTGCAAGGACGTAAAAGCTGTGCTTTTGGCCGAAGGAAACATTTCATGCACTACTAAATCAACATCAAGAGTTTCTTCCACTCCACAATACCTTCTCTTCAAATGTATTCTTGGTTTTCACGCCTCCTCCTTGCCCCAGCTTAAAATTCTTCCATCTAAGTTTTTTTCTTTTTCTCTCCTTCCTCAATTTTCCAGTTCATTAGACAAAATGAAAAATAAATTATTTGCAGTATCCAAATCACAGCTGCCCCCTCAGGACAAGGATGGAACAGTCCCTTCCCTTTTTCTTCTTCATGGCAGCAGATTTACTACCAGCCACAACGGAGCCGAGCCGGTACGGTCCCCTGCCAGGCAGGGAAGCGCCTTCCCCGTGCTCCGGTAACGCAGGCACAAAGTCAGTGGCAAAACAAGAACTGGCATAAGGCTTCTCGTAATACTTACTTAGGCTGGCATGGCTGATGATACCAGACTCCAGTGAATGCTACAACAGTTTAACTTAATGTTACTTTCTCTCTGCTAGCAAATCGCTCCTGTTTTCCAACTAATTTGCAGCCCACATATCTCCTCTGCTGTTATAACTGTTTACAGTAAATCAGATTTGCCTGGGATTGTTGAAGCAGTAACTCTCAGCAAAGGGGGCAGCAAGAACATATTTCAATCCAATAAAATAAATGATGGCAGATTAAGCTCTCTTTTAAAGAATGCTTTATCAAAACCTTCAGCGAAACTGTCATTTCATTGGGGGGGGGGGGGGTTGGTGCTGAAGATGGGAAGAGTTAAAAGGTTTGCTGACACTTCAGATAGTGTGCCAAAAGAACAAAAATAATGTGTGAATAAAGTAATCACCTACAGCAGGAATAGGGAACAAAAGCTAAATGAATTTTGTCAGCGCTACTGACCTTTGGCTGTTAGTCAGCCTTTCCCTACCAACCTCTTACTACAGTTATTCTTGGACAGCAACTCTTCTATTACTATGCTTTTTACCTATTTTATAACATTCAAAGCTCACAATGCTCAGACTCAAGCTATTCCTTGAAGAATACTCTATGTACAGAAGCAGAATTCTTCATTAAACAATTATTTTTAGAAAGGTTGTTTCCAAAAATGAATCTTTTTGCCTTTTTAAACTTTACAGCTAATGTAATTTCCAGAAATATCTTGGGTATACAAGTTTATCACCAGTTCTACTGTTCAGCAACAAAACACCACAGAGGAAATAAAGACAGAAAGAAAGAAAGAAGTAATAATTCCAAAGCCAAGTCATCTTGGGCTCCCTGATGCTTAACATAGCAGAAATGCTTCTCTGCGGGATCATCACGCTCTGCCTTGAGAGCTTAGTACTTCATCACAGCTCAACATGGTCCTTTTTCTTACAGGGAACTGAAAGAACAGATGGGAACCTGGAAAACACTGCTGAAGGAAACACACATTTGTGATGTGTGATGGCACTACTAAGCCAGGGTTACGCAGCCACAAAGCCTTTAAGCACCACGTCAAACAGGGATAATGGGCAGGGTAAGAAAAATAGCAGGTTTGTGATAAGGCAAGCGTACAACAGCGTACGTCCACCGGAGAGCTGCGCAGCGCTGTCTCCAGCCTGGTTATCACTAACAAGAGCAGAGCACCCTACAGCCGGGGAGAGCAGTATTTTGAGTGAAGGCACTTTATCACGGCCATCCACCTGTCTTGGGACAGGAAAAGGACCTGGCAGTTTGGGGCACTGCTTAACTAAACAGAGACGGGTTTCCTTCTCCTGTGAGAATTTCAGATACATTCCTGCTGGGATGGGGGAGTGAAATACTATCAGGTAGTCCCTGCCGGCTTACACAGCGCAAATAGTAAAATACAGCCTGAAGAAATTTCTTGGGATAGCAAGAAGGTGGTATGCACACAGGAGAAGGAAGCAGAAATAGCTTCCCATTTGGCTTATTCTCTTCCACTGAACTTGTAGGCTGGAAAAATACTTGTCAGCAAGTATTGGCAATTTTTAGAGCAACCATCTAACTACCAAGTCCACAAAGCATGCAAGTAGAATGAAGAATCTTTCTGTAACTCAGGTTTGGATTGATACAAGGAACCAGCCTGATGTATTTTTTAAAAAGAAGGAATGTTAAGCATCAAATATGGGAAGCTCAGTTAAACTAGGGAACAATAAAGATAACAAGAATAATACAATACAGAATACAAAATAAAATCAACAGCAAACTCTGCCCATGCAGCTTACTTCAGGAACCATTTACATCAGAAAAACTCTTATAAATGAGAGAACAGCATAACAAATTAAATTCATTGGTTTTGTACATACAAATAAAAAGACTACAGAAAATGCAAAAGGTTCAAAAGGTCTAAACAGAGATAAAAATAAAAAGGTAAAATACAGATAAAGGAAAAATACATGTCAACTGGACTTAGGAAGATGAAAGGTTACAATGAAGGTAAACATATAACAAAAGTAGGAAGAACAATTTGGGGGGGGGGGGGGGAAGTTGTAAACAACTTAATGCCCAGATCTTAGAGGTTAAAACTTTTTCTGCTGCAGAGATGCATGGCATTTATCAGAGATGGTGAAGTATTAAAGCACATGCTTCGCAGAACACAATACTAGAAAAAGGGTATAAAATAAAGAGGAATGCTGAAGATGACAGACTCTGGGGGTTCAAAACTTTTAAAACCACTCCCAAAACCCAAGATAAATTTATAAGATACAGATTTTCTTACGCCTTGATGCCTGGTACCCTACCTAAGGGGATGCTACAGGAGAACTAATGAATGTATACCCTGTTGGTTCTCAGCTGCAGCTCAGCATTTTAGAGCTGTGAAAGTATTCTAACACAGGAAAAGATCCTGGTGCCCTGGTACTTTATCCTGCAAAACTGTGAATACATCTTCCATTTAGACCAGTGAATATTGGTTTTCAAGGTCAGGCAGACAGCTTGTAAAACGCTCTACGCTTTTAGAGTGTTCTGTGTTTTCCTGCAGTCTCCATTTCCCTAACCAATCCACTCATACACTACGTAAGTAACCTCAGCAGGGATCACCATGAGAAGCAAAATGCAAGCAGCATAAGAATGAGCTAGCACCTACACACTGTGCCTTTGAGGAATTAGACAAGTCGGAGAAGACTTGGACACGGCGGCTTCTTTTAAGAATAAATAAACCAGGTAGAGAGAGTGGTCTTGGTGAATTGTACACTGCCCTGAGAAAGGTGTGAAATTGTGCTCCACATGATTAGGAGCTCAGATGAGCAGAACTTCAATGAATTATTGAATTGTAAGAAAACAATTTTGCATAGCGTAAGCTGGACAAGAAAATAAACCATGCAGAGACTGAAGAAAGTAGCAGGAGCTAGTAAATTAAAAATTAAAGGAAGAAAGGGGATGGAAGAGAACCAGGAGTTACTGCAGAACCCTGTGAATTGTAAAGATAAAAGAAAATGTTAATAACACTCTGCATTGGCATTCATTTATCTAAAAAAAAAATAATAACCAAAATAGGAATAGCTCATCCAGCTATCATTATATTAATAAAAACAACAGTTCCAGAACACAAGTCTAACAGATTATTGCATTCAATAACTTGGCCATCTGCAAAACACAGGCATTCATTCATTCCGGCTGGAACTAGTTAGTAAAAAACCAAAACAAAACAAAAAACCAACCATACTCCCCAAAAAACCCATCCAAAAAAACCCCAATCACAGTTACTGGGAATTTACACCAATCTTTGCTGAACTCTGGCAAAAGCTAATTGTCCTGTCAGTAAAAGGTGAATGACTCATTTTTTAATCTAATGTTGCCAAGGTTCAATTGCAAGCCATTAGAAGTGATCACTTCTGCTTTTGTCTATCACTATAACTTTGTCTTTCCACTGTGAAGTTCTGGCCTCGGAGCAGGCAGCTGCAGACTGCCGTCAAATGATCTCAGACTTGCGTTCACCCAGCTGAGCAGACACGCTAAGCACCTTGAGCCAAGGTCTCCCAACCCTTTCATCTCTCACAACTCCTCTACAAATTCGCTTCAGTTTTTGAAAGTACCGACTCCATTCCATCATTGAGCGTCATCTATGACATTTCAACAGATATGAAACAGAAATATTAAAAAAATTACAAGTTCCATGTTTTGTCAACATTAGGGAAACAGCTATTCACACTGCAAAAAAAGGGGGGGGGTGATAAAAAAAAAAAGAGAAAGACTAGTTCAAATGACAACCTAAAATTTCTTTTTCTCTTCCAACTGTTATCCAAACCCATTCTGTGATCAGTGCAAATATGCTCGCAATCACTCAAGACAAACTCCAGGCAATGGAGAACGCTCTTACCTACCAGAACCAACACACAGTGCTGCCTCAGGCTGCCTGTGATGGCAGAACAAAGAGGGCTCAATACCTGCAACTGGTTTCACCCAGCCTCACTGGCACAAACTATGCAGATACACGGGCTTTATTTTCCAGTTTCCTTTGGTCTATAACCCACACCGCAGGCAGATCTTTTTGACTATTGGCCAATTTGCTCACAAAGCTTCAGGCTACAACACTGACACCATCCCTGCTTTTTTGGGCTGGCGAAAGACTAAGCCAAGTACTTGCAGAAACTGTCAAAAGCTATGTTCAGCAGCAGAAAATTGCAGGAATAGTTGTGTCACTCTCTAGGGTTTCGTTATTTTTTTAAGTTTACCCACGAGTGTCGTTACTTAGCATGTGAACAGAAAGCACACAGAGTACAAAAAGAGCTCAGCTAACAGATTTTCACGCCTATGCCTTTATAATTTCATTTCAGGTGCTAAAAAGGACAATACAACATTTGATAGTTCAGTCAGTGTCTAAGGCTTATTTAGACGGCATCTCTTCCAGTGCAATAACACCCTGCCACCTGAGAACGTGGCTCACCACTTCATGAGCTGATGAATGAAGATACGTTACACTCGTACCTTACACAGGTTTCTTCACACGTACCAAACAGAAGGAATAAACTTCATATCAGGGTTTTCGCATTTTTCCGCTGGCATGGGCAAATTGTTATTTTCATCACTAGACAAGAATTAACAAGAACATTTACAAACTCACAAGACTGTATATTGGGAAACCTGGAAAGATAAGAGCAGTAACTCTTACTGCAGTAATTTACTGCAGTAACAAGAATGAATGCTGCAAGTGTTTCTGTTAGAAATGCCACACCGCAAATGCTCTGACTGATAAAGAAAATTATTTTTATCCTAACTACAGAGAAACACTGTCCTAAAATAAAAAATAAAATCATTGCACAAGTCAAAGGACTGTAAGTTCACTGAACTAAAATCAAAGTTATTAGCTTTAGTTTAAAAACTACAAAATAAAATATGTTGTTTCTTCAACAGGAGATGTCTACCAACTGTAAAATACATCATTTGGTGATAAAACTGAAGGATTTTCTAGCTAAAAGAATTTCTGACCAGGTTCTGCTCTTTCTTATGTGAACAGTACTTCCACCAAAGTAGGAGTACCTGCATCCAAGCAGCTCAGATCAGAAACAGATGCTGCAGTTTCAATATTGGAGAATGCCAGAGGTGAAACCCTGAACTCCGTTGAAACTGGACACAAAACTTACTGGTATCAGTCGATCAAAATTTCTGCCTCCATGTATTTTCAAAATTCTCCCTCAAACAAAGCGTATGAAGTCAAGAATACAAGAGATCCTCAATTCCTGCTGTCTTCTGCAGGATTTAGCATCTTCCAAAGGTTCTTAAAGTCAAGCCCACAGGAGACATGGCTGGTGCCTATTTCCTTTTCTCTGACATGGAGCATAGATAATTTTTCTCTGTGCAGTGTTTTAGAATATAGGAACTGGGAAAAACATTAGTAGAGAAACTAATATTATGACTTCTGATCTAGACATAGGATTGTTTATCTGCACAAAAACGCCCATAGTTTCAGCCTGTCATGTTCAGCTTACATTTTTAATTATATTTCAGTGCACCTCCTCAGATAAGAGGTATAATCCAGCCAAAAAGAGTATAAATGTTGTAGTTCAAATTATGCAATGTGTCTTCCAGCTGATAATTCCAACAGGTAATGAACTGTTTAATCTTGGGCAGCTTGGCAAACACCGCCTGTTAATCTTTACCCAAGCCTTCAACATGCACATCAAACCAAACATACCTTCCGTAAATACGATGGCTGAATCTTCTTTGCAGTTAGCATCATTCAAAGTTTTAATTATATTCTGCTACAATATTTTTGCATAAAGAAATAACCCAGGCTTTGAACACAAAGAATAGTCTTTGAAATATCCAGTTTGATGTATTTCTTACATTTCTTGCATGACCTCAGCCTATCAGTTGAAATCTGGTGGGTAATCATTAATAATACTAACCACTAGCATCTGCTGTACACGGACCACAGATTCTGTGCAGTTATAGGTGACAAAATCCCTGGTCTTATACTACAACCTGCTACTACCACCATCTCCTGTGCTTAAGTACTGAGCCTGCAGACCTCGGACCTCACAACACAATTGTTAACAGCAGCAGTCGTTGTCTCCACTCCTCATACACCGAAACTGCCACACAAATCAGCTGAAACATGAGCAAACTCTCTCTGATTTCTCGCTGGAGCAGGAACAAACTGAAGCATACAGAGTTCCATCTCCTGAGCCCCAGCATTAGCGATTCCTTGGCCTTCTGCCTTTTACTACAGGTTATGTCTTCAAGGACAGGAGGAGGAAGAAAATTCTTGGATGAAAACTTTCAGTTCCTCAATTGAGTATCAGGAGATACAAGGTACATAACTCTGCTCTAAATAGTAAGATTTCCATTGCCTCAGAGTAATCAGTTAGGATTTAATGGAAGTACAGAAAAAGACAAAAGGCTTAGAGAAAAAAAACAAGAATTGTAAATACATTTTCTCTGGGGAATCAGTCAGAACAAATAATCTGTCTTTCTTCCATTTAAATTACCTGTTTCCACTTCTGTATCTTGCTAAAAGGTGTGAATTGGAAGAGGTTTGCTATTGTAAAGCCTTCTTTAGGATAATACATGCAGCGTTAAAATAGTTTTGGGGACAAAAACCAGCTGTTCTAGAGAGGATTAAAATTTCAGTGCTTTTACTTTGGTTTTATCATCAGGCATTGCATCTCTCCCAACTTTCAATAAGTATTTTCCATCACTCCAGATTTGGTTATACTGCATATCTGTGGGTATAAAGCCTGCAGCGTGCTTGGAACCCTGTGGTGATTCAAGTAACAAACTATACAGCAGTCAGTCATTTCAGCCCTTTAAAGTATATAAACTGACAAGTCAGTCGAAGATGATAACATCCCTATTTTACAATAGCTTAATTACAGAAACCTTCATTTCACTTGTATCTTTACTACTGGATTTACAAATACCTCAAAGAAAACCTTAAACCAATAACAACAAGAAAGAATGAGGCAGAAAGATCTAACTACTCTGCATCTGACAATCAACAGGAACAAAAACTGGAAAAAAACCCTTGTATTTCATGAGGGACATCTTTATTTCCAAATGGAATGGTATCCCAGGGGTTTCTTTTGCTTAGATGTGCATACTCCTAGATGATGTATCTGAATATTCCCAGTGAATATCAAAGCAAAGATGAAAGGTAATGTATCAGAAAATTATCTGACTTTTCATTCAGTCACTGAGGTCAATTTACCATTCATGTCAGGAGGAACAGTTCTTTACAAATTGCACACATTTATGCAAGCATAGAATTAAACTTGTGTGCTGTAATTCAAGAACACTGCCAAAACTCTTCAATGAAAATTTTTAGGTAGAAATATATTAACATGCTAAGATTTTGAATCAAAATGCATACATCTGAAAAAAAAACCAAAAACAACCAAACCACCTGTAACTAAAAAGTTAAACATCCTCCCCTCTCTCTGGTTCTGCTTGCAGCATAATCCTAGGTGCTAGGACACCGATTTTACATCGGTGATCCCAGGTGACTCAAAACAACATTTTCTTGTTCACAGCTAAAAAACCAGTTAAATAAAATCCAAAACATTAAATGAATGCAAAATGATGCACTACTTTCCATCTGCAGGATGCTTGAATTTTTGGAAGGATAACTGCCTGATTGGTTTCACTGAAGTGCTACTTGAAAACAAACTGACACTATTCTTTAAATATCCTATCCATCTCTATGCTCATCCTCAAAAGAAAGGCAAAGCATCCTAAAGAGTCCTTTACACATTTTTGGGACAGGAAAACATCATGCCACATTAACATAACTTGAACAATGTCAAAAAAAAAAAAACCAAGAAAAAGCAAAACCCTGCTCTATGACACCGAGAATCAAACGTGAAATTAATATAACTTAAAATAAAGAAATCTCTGAATGGTAAGCTGTCGTTGTTGAGACAGACCCAACACAAAAGGCAACATTCCAGCATCCACATTCCGTTTATGGTATTTCACACCTAGCTTTTATACCTTTTCTACATATATGTGTCTCGATATCATTGGTGCTTATTACATATACACAATTAACTATTGGTCACAGCTATACACATCAGTCTCTAGCCAAACTCATCCAGCTTTCTTATCTTGCGGTCTCATGAGTTCTTTCAGCTCCTGCAAGTTGTTTACCTTTCTTCTGTCCAGGGAGTTCTGCATCTTCACGGGTACCAATCTAGTCAAGGTCAAATGCCTCATGCTCTGCCAAGGGATCTGCAGACCCGCCGCAGTTTCCCACAGCAGGCTGTTTACTGACTTCTTCAATAAAGCATCAGGTTTTTAAGAGGCCAGACATTGATTTCATGCTTCCAACCTGTTAATGTTCAGGATCAAGTTGTCAAATACATGCTGTAAGCCCATCCAACGGGTCCTGACCAAATACAGGCAGTACCTGTCAGAAATGGCAAAACGAACAGAACCACAAAGTCAATTGCCTGTCTCCGTTACCTCATCAGTGAGACAAGGAAAGCAGTATTTCCCATTCTTTGGAAAGTAATTCCACCCTATCTGTTAAGTGTAACTATGTATGTTGGCAGTTTTCTTGGTCCTCTTCTGAGGATCCCACCACCCTCCGACACATTCCACCTTTCTGCCTGCCTCTGAGCAGCTCCAGTCAGACACAACTTTCTCTTTCTGTCAAAACTGGAAATGGCAACTGTACACCACCCAGAAAAGGAAGAGCTTCACAATGAAATAAAACAGAAGTACTATGATGCTACTGTACTTATCTGCTCAAACTTCAGAAGTGGCAACTCCAAGAGTGTTTTTTGGTGTTGTGCTAAAGTAGTCAGAATCGCACACAGAAATGTGTTCCATCTGTCCAACGAGCAGAAGACAATTTATTTTTCTTTCTTTTTTAAGCCTAGCATTCTGGTATCTTAGCACCTCATTCCTTCTGAAAATAACTATAGTCGTTAATAAAAAATTGTGAAAGTTCAATCTGAACTCAGTAACTCAGAAGATGCAGCTGCAAAATTAGAATCTAATGAAGAATTGGTGGTGTACACTTCCAAATTCACTCACCTGTGTTGCTTCATACTTCTCCTGCTGCAATTCAATCAGCTGAACTAAAAAGTGGAGTAATGCAGAAACCTAGAGCAGAGATGGCCAACCAGGAATAATTTGGGAATAATTCGATATTACACACACAGCCCGAAAGTTTCACGCACTGTGTATATAGCTGGCAACAGCATTTCAGATGGAAAGGAAGGAGTTGCCTGGCATACTAGCAGAACTTTGAGCTTCCTTGTTTCTACATATATTAAAGCATGCATGTTGCATGACAGGGTTCAGGTTGCCCATCTCTCATTGCAGCAGGAGGCTGCTCAGTAACACTTTTCACCATGGGACTGTGCTTCCATGAATCCAACAGAGCCACTCTGTATTTCTGTGGCACTACAACTTAGGAAACCTTGATGTTTTTACTGCTTATCCTAGTTAAAGGATCATCTTTCTCCCTGAAGAGAGGCAGCACTAAACTTCAGACTAAGTTCTATTTCTGCTACCTGGTGTACAAGTACCTCCATGACTGCAAAAACAGTACTGGGTCATTTCAGGAGTTGTTATTCTGTGCACAATTAGGTCAGATCTGCTGTCTACAAAGGAGGAGTATTACACAGGTATATAAGACATTTCAGTAAAGTTCATACCATCAGATCTCAGAAGAAAGAGAGAGAAGCTCACCTTTGAGCATCAGCAGAGAAATGGCCTGATCAAAAGACCCCCACAGGTACCGATGGGCTTTGAACCAAGCTGCTGTGCCAGTTCAAGATGCCTGAACACAGATATTTCCTGCATTACAGATATTTGCATCTAATTATACAGAATGGCCAGATTAAATTTAATACATCCACTGCATTTATATAAAAGTGAGCCTCTCCCCTCCAAGTGAAAATCATAAAGTATCTTACGTATGTAAATGAACACCACCAGACAAGATGACCTTTATAATCACTATTATAAGAAACACAATTACAAGTGACTCAAGACATATGGCAAACTTAATTATGCTAAACCAGACTGGCTTCCAATCTTTGCAACCCTGACAATAATTGATGTCTAAAATAAAAATGTATTACTGGTTTTAGTTATAGGAAATGCTTAGCAGAACTAGCTTTTTATATGTTACTAAATTCTACAGATCATATTAATCAAAAAAGGCAATGCCATAATACAAAGGCCCCTCGACTACTTACAATTAAATATTATTTAACAGAAATGTTGCTAAAGAAATGGTTTCATTTATTTTATACAGATTTTGTGGAAGCATGACACCGAATGAAAACCATCAGTCTGAATTTGATCCCCAAAGCTACCATTATAGATTATAAGACTATAGTGACTACCATTATAGAACTATAAGACCAAAAGATGTGTATGGGGATACTTAACCTGAAAGATCCCAAGTGCTTTAAAAATGAGAATGATGCTCACAATGAATGAAATGCAGACAAGCACGCAATATGCGTAACAGTACAGGTCCAAGCAAATGCAGAAATACCAATTTTACAAGTGAAACAGCAGAGAGAATACTGATGAGCAGAGTGCAATTACCCATGCTGTATTTGGCCATGACAATACAAAAGGAGCTCTGCTTTCTTGGAGGTTTTTTGTTGCTGTTTTTTCCCTTTCTTTTTTTTGCATTGCCCTGGCTTTTACACGCTGCCTGACAGAAGGCTGCGGAGTGCTACTTAGGAGCATCAGTTGAACGTCAGCTCAGAATAAAGGATGCTACCAGCTGCGGTGCCAGTCCCGCTCCTGCATCACCACCGAGGGTTTAACACTTTCTCTGAAAGCTAAACAGAGTGAATTCTGGCTAAATCTGACAAGATCACTGTTGAAAAAGAGATGACCATAGACATAAGCAATAAGCCATTCCATTTCACCACTCCCTTGAACGACAACAAGCTTTTCATATAGGTATGACACGGGGAACGTAATGACCTTGCACAAATTGGAAGTGGACACACAATGAGACTCAGAACAGCTTCTTCCTCATGGAAGCCCATCTGTTACACACTATGGGTTCTCCTTTAATGATTTATTTAAACAGAAGCAATCAAAAGGTTCAGCTTTTCACTTTAGAATCAGATAATCACTCAGATGCAGGATGAACTGTGGAAACAATATGAAAAGCCTATCTGGTGGGGAAAAAAAAAACCAGAACCAAAAAAAAAAAATTAAAACCACTACACCCACCACCACCCGAAAAAAAACA
>VWZZ01007517.1:42987-92440 GCA_013399095.1 Psophia crepitans | reverse complement strand
GCAAAAAAAAAAAAAAAAATCAATAAAACAAAACACGGCATCATTTTTGTTATGTCATAGGCAGATACCGTATTGATATTTTCTGAAATAATTAAAAGCAGTACAAAGTTTCTAATAATCCCTAAAAATTTTCAATAAGGATTACAAAATCAGTCAGGAAGTGAAATAAAGCTTTTGTATGACAGCTATTATTAAATCTAAATATTTAAACTGAAAAAACAACAAAAAAGGTAGGTTTCCTAGTGGGAAGCACATCGTATGAGCTTCTATTATAAGACTTCCAGTGTTGAATCCATCAGAACAAAAATGTGTCTTAGAGAATAAAAATGCTTTGCAGTAAATGGTCATTAACAGTTTGGTACATCATATCCCATACAACTGTACAGGAAGCACAAAACCTGCTTTTCATAAATATTTCAGTGTGCAAAGCCAATATTACTTTAAGCAGCACCACTAGCTGTTTCTGCTGTCCATGTGATATTAAGCTTCAGACTAATTAATTGCTTCCTCCATAATGGCTAAATATACAGCTTTTTGAACAGAGACTGTAAAAAGACTAGGAGAATTTTTGTTATTCTTTGAAGCACATTCTGAACCCATTTTATTCTTAAGTAGCTAGGTCAAAACATAGTCTTTTTTTTTAAAAAAAGCAAGTTAAAAAAAAGTGGACTTGGGTAGGTTTCTCGTCTGTTAGAGGGCAAAGAGCTATGAGATATTCCGTGCAAGTGTGTAGAGTGTGTACACTGTACAAGAGAAATAAAAAGGGAGTGTGGAAAAAAAATAATCCAGCTTCCTAAGAAATCCCTCAGCTACATCTAATTCATATATTTATTAAATATATCTGTTCAATTCCAGAAAGCTTCACTCTACAAGCAGGTTGGTAAGAGTTTTAGGACTTGCACAAGCAATTTCTAAGACAATAAAATTGAATTATGTCAATGAGAGTTGAGCAGTAGAGACTGAAGTATCAGCATCCAAACAATAGTTTAAAAAAAGCATTAAAAAGCTATTTTGATGTGCATGATAGCTGTTATTTTATATTTCCTCTAGAAATTAATTCAGTATAGAAATTCTACTTAAGATGGCTTGGCAAGCACAACCTAGCAATTAGATCGGGAAATACAGTCCCCCCTAGTTTTGCGCATACATACATTATTTACCAGGAGATACTTTCCCAAAAGTGTAATAAGGGGCAGAAAATGGCTGAGTGCAGCCAAAAAAAGGAATTCAGAGAATGAGACAGGAAAACCTGCCCATCAGTCCTAGTAATGAGGAAACCAAGACAAGAGGGTACGTTTCATTTCCAGCCCTGGGTTACGAACGCCAATCAACCCAAGCCAGGATCTATAAGCGCAATCCAGCGGTTTGGTAGACAGGCAAGTAATTAAGCTTCACTTGTCTGGAACACGGGTTTGCTTGTTTTGGGCTGCAAAGCAGTTCTCTTCCTTGCCATAACTGAACCTTCTAACTGTATAAGGCAGGTCTGCTCTGCTCAACAGCAAAGCACGAGACCTTCAGCGATTTTCACAGAAACGTCATGTCTTAGGCTACAGACACACCTGCAGTTCAGAAGAACACAAAGCTCACACAGTGTATCGCTTGATTTCAAATCTGTTTATTGCAAGCGCATTATTAATCAATCATGATTAATTCAATCAATGACTGATGCTAAAGCATCAATTGGGAAACTGTCTCACCACCATTTCAGGTAAAATTCCATGACCTCTGAGTCTCTGGCTTTCACATCTCTAAAACGGCAATACGAGTCGATCACTTTTATAGAAGTGTTCCAACGCCCTCAGAAGAAAGTTACTGTCTAAAGGGCAAATTAGTCCTATTCATCCTAAAATGCTAATACATAGCGTTACTTGTCGATGCTTCTATTATCCAATGGGAAAAAAAACATATTTTCGAGCATCTCTAAAAATATGAAAGGATTTTTGTCAAATCTCCTTTATAGGAGCACTGACAGCTCTCAGCACAGTAAGCCAAGCCTGATTTTTGCACTACATCTGCAATATCTTTTATACTTGGGCAGCTGGCACAAAGTGAGAAAATTCATTAACATGCTAATGATGTGTCCTATTTAAAATTCCAGCTCTGATTATTGTGTGATTAAGTCTCTTCCCTTGACGTCTGCTTCCTTATATCTGCATTACTGTGAGAAATCAACAATTATTAATGAAGAAAAAAAAATAGGTGACCAATTTATACACACGACAAACATACACATATATTTTAATGTTTCAATTTTTTTGCTTAATGTTTTCCATATGAAAGTATTATCTTCAGTTAAAAAGAAAAAGCATTTCAAAAGAAGTTTTTAAGAAGTTCAGAGGCACAAAAGATACCAGTTCAAGTGCCAAATGATGTAGAAATAACTGTGCAGATAGTTTTAAGGTGCTATATTTTACAAAAAAAAAAAAAGAAAGCAGAGCTCCTGATGCAGGGAAAGAAGAAGATTATGCTCTGGAAACAATACAAAAGCAAGAATGAGAGCAGACAACAGCTCCAGTTGAAATTATTACCTTTCCTGAAGAAAAATTAAGCATCTCTCTTCTACAGTGAAAGACATTTAAACCCACTAACTTATTTAAACTAGCATAAGCCTTCAAAGGTGAGAAGGCCATGGGGACCACTTTCCCTGCGTTCCTTTCAGTAACCTACGTTTAGTTTATGGTCAGACACCTATTTCAGACAGAGTTGAGGCAAAGCATAGCACAATCCTGCCACAGAGAGGAATCACAGACACATCCCTGCTGCACGCCAGGACACGGATCAGCCAGCCTAGCCCTGATCATTTTTGCTGTTTAAATTAGCATGGCTAATTTGGCCTGAAGGGCTCCTTAATGAACCCTGGACAGGCAGCTAGTAACAAAAGCCAGAGGACAGTACCATCCCCAGTTAGTACAGTTAGATGGAGAAAGGTTTTCCCTCCCTTTCCCCTCCCCAGCTCAAAGCTATATAGGGAGAAGTCAAACTAACCAAGAACGGGCTGCACCAAGCAATGGTACCAACCACTCACACTAATTTTACCGACAGCACAGAGCAGTTGAGCCCATGCTACACTACTAGGTTCAAGGAGCAGAAGCATTTTAGGAGCCACCTTCGTGCCAGACGACACTTTCCCAAAATCACGCTGTCACCAAAACCAATGAGTCAACACCCCTGCCTCCCCATCACAAGCCCCACACCCCTGCTGCAACTCTTTCTGATACCGGTGCTCCCCACCAGGCACCGGTGAGTCTCGTGGGCACGCTAACGCCCAGCTCACATCAGGATTTCCTGATGGGGCAGGAACAGGAGGAAAAGGCAAAACCACCCTTCCCAGCAGCAACACAGATTTTACCGGCGTCAATGAACCACAAAGCCTGAGGCCGTACAGCAAATCTACCCTGACTCAAATCGCACCTTTCACAGTGCAGACAAAGCCAACACAATTATCTCCAGTTCTCTTAAACAGCAAAACCAAATGGTAACAAAATCGTATTCCAATTGTTTATGGCTTATTCTCCAAACATAAGAGTACTGTACAAAACAATAACTGGTTCGTAAAGTAGATGCCACCTTCAAGACACAACCTGTATACTATTTTCCAGAGAGTATCAGAAGGGCTTATACTCCATTAAATGTGTTGATACCAAATTCATGCTAGTGTTCTCAAACCTAAATGAGTTTCCATTCCTTCAAGGAGAAAATGGTGCAGATCACATGTCAGGGCGGCAGGAAAAAGGAAGATCTGAGATTTCAGTTTATGTGTCTCTGACTAGTATGTGCTTCATAAGAGTTTTATTTTATACAAGGATAAATTTCTCCTTACACCTACAGAATCACAACAAATTAAAAGAACAATCCACCTAGTAAACACCCAGTATTTTGCAATTTATTGTTGTAAATTGTAGGACAGTAGAGGTCAGACCAAGATGACACCTCATTACAGCTACAGAAATGCAAAAGGGGAAAAAGAGTCTATGAACTGCTACCAATTCTGTTGCTTCAGCAAGAGTCTTGCACAGGTTTTGTTTAAAACCCTGCTGAAGAAAAATGCAAATAACAAGTACATATATTTAACAGGAAGTTTAATTGTCCTAGAAATAAAGGAGCAACAAAATGGACAGATGAGCGGGTCAGAACTCAACTCACTTGCAAATTCAAGCAATGAGGAAGCGTTGCCTAGTGCACATTTGTGGGTTTGGATCACAATGACCTAATTTGAGGAATCTTTTTTTTTTAAAATTTTGCCTAGTTTCCAAAAAAGCAAGTTCTTATCTAGTATTATGTGGTTTTTTTTATATATATATATATATATTCCTCTATGCATTTTTAAAACATTGTCTTAGGCATATCCAGTTGCCTACAAAACATTTTGTTCCTAAGATAGCTTTGCTTATCCACTTGCTTATGTAAAAACTTCACGTACTTTTCAAACAAAGGCACTGTCCTCTCTTCAACCAACCTGCTGCTCATAAGATCCTGAAAAAGGAAAGACACTTCAAATCCCTGGAGCTTTGAAGTAGCTCTCACATTTACACTGAGCTATTCAGAGGTAAGTATAGTAACTGTACATTTGTAGTCAATTAAATGTTATTCAATCTTTTAATTTAATCATAAAATCATTAAGGTTGGAAGAGACCTCCAAGATCACCTAGTCCAACCATCCCCCTACCACCTATATTACCTAATCAAGCAGCAAGGCCACTTTACCTGCTTAACTTCAGGAGAGGGTACTGCAGACAAGGATAAGCCAAGTCTAGGAATGACTTTGCTATTTGTTAATTTGTTAGTAGCTTTCCCAGTAACTGCAGAGAACTTCCCCAATTCCACTGCGTCACAACCACCCCAGCACACTACTCATCATTATATGAGCTGCGTTTGGCAATTCCCCCAAACAAAAATTTACGAAGAGAACTCTTGCCTTCAGAACCAGGCATCTCTTGCACCTCATACATTCAGACCCATCACCAAGTATGTTTTTTTTTTATATAAATATGTATATACACACACTCTCTAAATATTTAGTTATATATACTAAATACATTGCTTTTGTCACAGCCAACCACATCTACTGTTTCCACACGAAAGACTACATATGTTTCTCTGTATGTGAATACAGGCACAGTATCATCATCACTATTATAAAAATTGGCTTAGAAAAGAAAGTTTTTGAGAACTGGGCTAAGATGGATTTCAAAAAGCTGTATATAGCTGGGATATCCCTTCTCCCCCTCAGCTTCCCCCATCTCCAGTGGAAACAGCTGAGAGCATATTCAGTATACTACTTCTCTAGGTCCTGGCCAAACATTCCTCAGAAAAAACAGTATGTTTTGTGAAATGCAGGATAGTTCATCCAAGCCAGTAGACTTCTAGGAGCTCATGACTGAGCAAAGCTGTAACAGCCTGTGAACTACTTACCAAAGGCAGCCTGTCCTTGCTCAAGTTCTTGCTTCAGTTTGGTGTAGTCATCTTTAATTATCTCTAATTTTCGGACATTTCTGGCGCTCACAACCAACAGTTCATTGAGAAGTCCTTCCAGCCCCTCCTTCTCAGACGTTAGTGATCTTATTTCTTCTGTAAGATCCTTCGCAGTACCGAAATTACTTCCTGCATATTTTGTGGGGCAGGGGGAAGAGAGAGGAAAGACAGTGAAGCAGACACTTGCGACATCAGTAGGTTACACAGCAAAGAACGGAAATTAAGCAAACCATACTTCCCAACAATAACCTGATAGACCAATGTGGAAGAAAAAAAAAAACCAAACCTGCTTTGCAAGTATCCATTTCACTAATATACGAGCAAAAGAACAGTCTGTGCAACGACTTTAGACTGCCAAAATAACTTTATAATGCAACCAGCATTATTCAGATATGAAGGCCTCCTTTGGCTTTTGTTTCAGGAACATAATAAACTGTTGCTTATACACAACAGATCAATTTAAAAGTTTATTTTAGAAAGTTAAGACAGAATCCAAAACACAAAACCACATCAGAATTTCCTAGATTGTGGCATTATCTCCTTTTCAAAAGTGTTGGTCACAAAGTCTTAAACAGGAATGGTTTGTCTGCTGTTCAGTTCCTTCAGGACAAGGGAGCAAAAGTGGGACTCAACTGTTCATACTGGTCAGAAGATGGGAAACCACCGTCAGGTGCTGAGAGCAGCTCCATTCCTCCAGAGCGTAGAGCGAATGGAAGCACTTCCAGCAAATAACTGCAACCATCCTCCTGGAGGAAAGATGCTGCAGCAAACTCGAGTTGCTGTATCAGGACAAGTGTGCCAAGGGGAGCTGCACTTTCCTAAATTTTTGAAAAAACTGTATCAAATAAATCAGGTATAAAAACTGAACACCATTAAGTATGGTAGCCTTGTGTTATGGTTTGGTTTTGTTTTTTTAATTTAGTCCTAAGGCTATGGTAGTTTCAGTCAACCCCTTTTCCTCACTTAAAGCTGACTTCTTTTTGTCTCTTTGTAAGATTCCAAAACTCCTCTATTTCTAATTCTCAGCTAAAGCCCTAGTTCTAGGGCTTTGCTAATGCCATCTTACAAAGAATTACACAGTTCAGTAACTATAAATATGCTTTACAAATCTTACGATCTTATAACTTACCAGTGCATTTACTGCAAAACAGCACAAATTGTATTATCTTAATCTGTCACATGTTTCCAAATGGGCAAAACACAGCAATAAGATAAGCAAGACACAACCAGTAGAACACTTGCAGATATTCAGATGCTTCTAAGGCAACAAGACTTATGGTGAAACTGTGCACCTTTATTTCACTTCAACTCATCCCAAGCATCAGTGCACAAGAGCCTTAATAAAACATGAAGGTGAGAGATTCTTCATTAGAATCTGGAGCCTGCTTTTACATTTAGAAGACAGCAAGGAAAAAAGGATGATATTACATATGAAAGTTTTATACATTTTGAACGGATCTTAATTCCCAGGGGGAAGTTTATATCAAAACTGAGGCTACGAGGAAATGGCATCAGATACACACCCAAAAGCCAAAACAAAACTGCCTGATACAGCTCCCCATGACAGCAGAAATGTCTGGAAATCTGCAGTGAAATTTCAGAAGAACTTTCACAACCTCATGCACCACAAGTGCCATCAGTAAGCTTCTGACCTCAATCACAGCAACCAAAAGAACTGCTTTCTAAACGCCATAAGAAGGTTGATTTAAAAATTAATATATAACCCCTAACTCCCAGCATTAGAAAACATGCCCTCCTGTGGGCTCTTCTCTTTGTTAGGAGACAAAGCCACATTGGATGCTGTAGAAACATTTTGAAGATGTGTCAAAATATTCTGTTCTACTAATAACCTGAAAATGTTAAAATTCCTCTTTTTTATGATAAAATAATTATCTTCCCTAAGTGATTACAGTAACTTTTGTTTTGTCAGCTACTCAGAGCTATGTTTTATAAAGCCATACTGCTGGGAGAATTCTAGTTGGGTGATATTAGATAAAGTCAGTCCTAACTCTTCCTGGGAAACTCAAAAATCACTGAAGCTAATAGAACTGCTCACTTAAAAAAATCTGTACAGGCACAACAAAACTAAGGAATTAATAGTCAGACCAAAACTGAGCTTCTGGTCTAAACCAAGACATGAGACAGGGATTCTATGAAGGGGACTGAAGGGTGAAATGCCACTTCTCCCATCCTTCCTTCTGTCTCACAGTGACGCTTACTAGCGATATGCAATTTTAGCCACTTCATACATGTTCATGTAAACTCACTGGGCACAAACTGGTACACCAAATGGGGACACTCACAAGTTCAGAAAACTGTTTATAAACGTCCAGGCTAGAAAGTCTACTGCTCTATCAGAATCTTAAATCTATTCCATTTCAACTTGAATAAATACACGGAATCAGCAGTGCTCAGATAAAACATGGCGCAGAGGAAGGGGAGGAATAACCAGGTGAAGTGAAGTTGGCTTTATAATAAAATCTGAAATCATTCACATGAACTTGGCCAAACTGATTATACTTCTACAAGAACAACACTAAAGTCATATTTTCGCTTTCCAGCTAATTCAAAGTAACCAGTGCTCTGAACAGTTTGAATAACACACCTGCAGTACACTGTCATAAGGAGCTGAATATGCACACTTAACTTGGAGGGGCTGAATCTTACCGTTATCTCAAAAGACAGCAACAAACAAACAATTCAAACTTTCTCCTTAATCTTGCCCTCTGGGGCTCTTTCCTCACATACATCCTTCATAACCCGCTCTCTACAGATCGGGACATCATGTAAGCTCCAATGGCTTGATGTGAAGGCCAAAAATATCAGCCAAATCAAGCAAAACCAACCCAGGTGGAAAAAAAATAATGAAGAAAAATTATCCCAAGGCACAAAGTAGTTATATAACTGCTTTTACTCACTGTAAACATAAACAGCATATTTACCTTATTTTCCTTGCTTTCCAAAATTTTACTTGTATAGCTATATACTGCAGCTAAATAGTGCTCTGCATATCAAGTATATTTTCTTTATGCATAGTTACATGTCATGAACTCATGTCCATGGTCAGAATTTACTACATTGGGCAGATTGTTGCCCATTTAATAGCCTCAAACTAACATATCATTATCTTGATACCATTTGTCAGCAACAAATTGACCCAAAATCTGTCCCATTTTGTAAAAAACAATAAAAGTGTTATTATTTAAGCTTTGTTAAATATTTCCGCTTTAAAATACAAAACAAAGTTAATGGCCCACAACTTTCTTACTCCCACTTTTTCTCATTTTTACGCCAGAAATTACAGACACTCATAGTTTTCGTTATTCATACTTGAAGCAGAGAGGTACGTACCACCTCTGCTGAAACTATGTTCATTGTAGTACAAGCAAAGGAACGATTTTTGTGTAAGAATAAAGCACACAGACTGGACATTGGCTTGAACGGACTGTCATTATTTATCATTATCTATAAGCTAATTCTTCAAAGACTAACACTACCTTTAATAACACATAAGAAAGTGAAAATTTACATTTTAGCTTAGGGCATTTGCCACCATGGTATTTATAAATGGCACTGGAATTCAAGGCTGAAAATCCTCTACCCTGTGATTAATGAGAATATAAACTGATTCCAACACCAGAAAAGTAACTGAAGAGAATAAATATCATTCAGCTGCTCACAAAGAAAAGAGAAAAAGCTAAAAACATGACAGAAATGTTAGATTTTGGAAGCACAGCCAGTGCGTTTGCACCTCTGAAAAAAACAAACAGCAAATGAGGGACAGTCTACCATCTCCTGAAACACTTTTTAGAGTTCCAGCATATTTGAATCACTGTTATTGTTTTTAAGCAATAACACGTGCCAACACTTTTATGAAGCATAATGAAGCTGAATGATTGATGCGATCCTGAAAGGTAAAGTAAGAAAATCTGTCTAGTAGCAGGCGAGAGACCCCACAGACATACATTTGGAGGAGGAATTCTCTGCCACAGAAAGCCTCTTGTACCCACACTCAATCAGTTGCCACAGAGCAACCCAGGAATAAAAAATAAAAAAATAAAAAAGCGGGAGGGGTGCGGTGCAAAAACCCCAATGACAATAAAATTTTAAATGAGTAATAACAACTCAAAGGCTCAAGTGAAAATTACCAGTGAGAAAAGGCACAAAACCCCTGAAGAACAAAACTGAGAGCTTTGGGAGATGGCAATTCAGCAATACCGAGACACAACCTGTTCCAAGGAGCAGCAGCTACCAATGTCTGCTGAGCCACCAGATACTCTCACGCACCTGCACTGGGAGGTGACAAGTATAGCCCAGGATCACCTGAGTCCCAGCAATTTACTGTATGCATTAGCCAATAAATGGATGTTGCAAGTCATATATCATTCTCTTTCAATATGGTAAAGGATGCCCAACTGAAAGCGACTCCAAAGCTCAAGGGTCACCCAACAGCATGGACACATGAGCACACAAGGCTTCCCCACATCATCGCTTCTCCCTCCCTTATAGCTCCCATTCACTTCATGCCTTTCAAGCTCCGGTTCTTTTACATCTCCTCTCTCTCCTGCCTTTTGCCTCCACTCACTACCACTACCAGAGGAGAGGAAGGGACATGTTGAAAGTAGGGAAACAACCCAGACTTGATCTCCATGATCTTGAGGGCTGCAAGAAATCATCAACACCCTTTTTACCAACCAGGCCAGGAAAGAAAAGCAGAGAAGAATCAGGGAGAGAAATACTCATGCCACCTAGGTTTAGGCTCCGAAAGTGCATGCGCTGAGGTTCAGAGAGTCATCACCTTGGCTCCATGGATGGTCAGTGCAAAGAGGAACGTCACTGCCCTGTTCCACAGACTGCACAGGGGTTTTCTCATGTCCCCTCCAGATCACAGCACAGCCTTTCCATGGGGTGAGAGCACTTCCCTTCACAGCTCTCCCCATCTAATGTTTCTCCTTTGAGCATAAAACCCTGGAAAAGGAACTGCCACAGAGATTACCTGACCTTCTCTCCCTCTCCAGGGATAGCAGCTTAGGTAACAGGAGAGAAAAAGAGTAAGTTGTTACATGACTGACCGACTGACTGCTGCAACAGAAGCAATGATTTTCTGCTGTCTGGTCACATATCATGCTGGAACTTCAGCTACAACAAATTATCCTTGAAGTTCACTGAAAGCCAGTAACATCCAGCAGTCTCATTTGGAAATGAGATAAAAAGAGAAATAGCGTAGCTTCTGAGGTCTGTGTGACTGATGAAGAGTTGGTTTGGGCAAGGGGCTCACTGACATTTCTTAAATGAGTTAATAGCCTTGCCAAAAAGTATGTCACTTGCACCAATACACAGTGGCAAATTTTACTTTGTGGAACTTAAAGTGACTGTTGTGGGAAGACATGCCAATACACAACATTGCATGCTGGAGCCAGACATTGCAATACAGGCACGAAGAATAATTAGTTTCTATATACCTCTGAGTCACCAACCCAAACCGCTGCTAGAAGCAAGAATCTGAAAGTAGGGAACCAGCTATGCCATCTGACAAGACAGACCTCTATCAGACTCCAATTCATCAAAACACTAAGCCTTCATGAGAAGGCACAAAAGGCATTGGTATTTTTGTCTCTAAGACTAGCCAAGTCCTCCAACAAGAATTCTCAGAAACAGGAAAGATAAAGCGCCAGGAGCACCACTGCCTTCCAATGAAAGATAAATTAAGAGCTGTATGTCGTCTGTCTGGGAAAGATCTCACCATCACATCAAGAACTTTACGCCCATTCACATTTCTGCATGAAATGACAGAATACGGCGCAGGCATGAAAACATGACATATACATTACCAAAACGCACAGATTTATGGCTGAAAATGTCCTTCAGCCTGCACTGGCATCTTCCAGCCTGACGGCTCTGTCCCCTAACGTACTCATTCCCAGCAGGAGCGGTTACCACCAAAGCTGGAAGGCTGGGGGCTTTTTTGTTACAGTTGCTTACCGAGCCTGCAGAACTTACCCTAAACGAGCATCAGAGAGCAAGCAAACAGGCAACAGTCCCAGCATTGTTTTGTGAAAATATGCTATCTAGTATTTATGTCATGCTATTTATAAGCTACACTTCTACACTGACATAAGGAAAAAATCCTTTTCATTCTACTGCTGGAAATCATCCCACGACAGTATTATCAATTAGCTCCCACTTGCAGGTATTTCATGAAGAGAGATAGTGCTAATTATAGGATGATGATACAAGATCTCTTACTGGTGTGGACAGTTTTAAGATGAGATTTTATTTTATTTTTTTTTTACTTTTTTTTTAACTACTTATGAGTCACCTCATTCTAACTTCTGTGTTTGGATCTAATTTGTATTTTTGCAAAGACATAAGGAAAGTTAATGACATGCACCTCAATTTTTCCATTCATGTCTGCTTAGCTTCTTGCTAGCCACTTTCTGGCAATCTAGTCCCACTCTATTATGCATACTCAAGAGGAAAAAAAAAAACCTCACAGCGTTTATGAAGACTCTGTAAAAACATATCAAACAATCTGTTTTATTCAAATACAGGAAACAAACAAAACAATGACTAAAAATTCATTTTAGTTTACATCCTCCTTCCTATTCCCAAATTATTTTCTCACTAAGGAAAAATGAGAAACACCATTTCTCACATATCATTTGCTCTCCTGCAAAACAGCCTAAAGTAGGAAAACAAATTTTAATAATATTGCTACAGTTAAATTCACACTTGCTTACATACTGGCCTATTTGAATTTTCTTACTGGCTTAGGATTAATCTGCAATTTATTCCCCCAGAAAACGTCCTACTAAATAGACACACAATGCTAAGAGAAAGAACAGAGTATCATGTACTGCCATGTTCTTCCCATACCTGGTGACAAAATTTTTGTAAGTGTGTTAAGAGCTACTGTAAGAAGCAACCATTATAATAATTACATGCAGGTTGCTAAGCACAGGCATTCAAGTGCTTTGTTTTAATAAAACAATATCTACTAGATGCTAAACCATAAGATTTCATCGGTAAGTATTTACAAATGTGTATGTCAACAGCAACATCTCATGCAATCAGACGTATTTGTTAGTTATAATTAGCCAAAGCTACTGACTTAAAAACCATGAACAATATAATAAAATTCTACTAATTGTGTTTGGAGAAAAACTCTGGACTAGCATCTCAGGAGTATTAACTGCAAGTTACTTATCACAACAGGCAAATGCCAATCAGAAGTAAGGGAGTTTTTGATATAAAGGATCTGGATTATAGCTGTTAAAAATACCTCTTGAGCACTTAAGTAGAGGATTCTTTTATTTTTGATATTCACCCGAATTTACTTAATCTACTGTATTTATTCTGTAACCCTCAATAATCCAAAGATTCCCAAATGTTCTTTCTTTCTCCTCCAAAGTTAATTTTACACTTCTTCCATGGAAGAAATAATAGGGAAGAGAGACATTTACATATGTAGCTTCACCTCTTATGTCTTTACTGTATTATTTTTTTTATACAGTCTTGAAACCCAAGGTATTGTATTGACAGGAGTAACAGAATCATTACGCTTACTTTGCATTTATTGTGGTGTTTTCCTCTCAAAGCAAGATTAGCTATATCCTTACATTTTCTGGTGAAAACATACCAGTACTGTAAACCAATGTGTTTGGAACAGAAAGCACAGTTCAGATGAACATTAGCTGAAGCTATCAAGGGAGCTGTTAAAGGCTGAGGCATTTAACATGCTTTCCAAGTCGTCACATGATTAAGTCAAACTCTGAAAACTATTGCATCACTTAACCATGTTCTTAAGCTCATCTAACTTAACTTTTGAGATAGATGAATCCAGATGTGCACAACGGCATTCACATCTTTTCTGCTTTGCCACTGTTCCAAAATCACTTAACTCTGACTGCTTCCTCAAGGAAAATGCCATGTTAAACAAAAACAATGCAACATCTGTTTAAAGAAAAACAGTTGTTTTCAGTATCTATTAGTACTGTTGTTTGCGGAAATTGTTTGAACAATCGATCTAACTGCTAGAGTAAAAAAGCAGAAATAACAGACATCTATCCCTGCCTGATGCTTCCAGACTAAACGAAAACCTCTATACTGTGACCATTAAATTTTATTCTTACTGCATACCTACACATACACTATAATTCCCTCTGAAGTTCATGCTGTTCCAAGCCTGTCCCTTAAATAATTGCATATTACCCAACTGAAGAGTCTCCCACCTTCTAATGATTTAATGTATCCATGCTGTTAATTAAGGTTCTCTTAGCTGCTTGGCAGTTCAGGGGATACGTAAATACAGTATCTTGGTTTAAATCTTAACCAGTATTTAAAGGGTTAAGACATACTACCTAACTATGCCTTATTTAAGAGGTGTCACGCATTTATGCCTAACACAGGAATACACAGAAATTTAATACTTCAGCCTTCTCTAAATTATCCACTGTTCGCTGTTTTCACCTTGTTAAGTTAAAAAAAAAGCTATTTTTATCTCCTCCTTCCTCTTTCCTCTTCTGCATTTATGCATTTACCAAATCTTTCCTTCCTGACTTGTTTCTCTACTAGCTGCGATTCATTCTGCATCCTGGCTTCTCTGATTTTATCATGTCATGCTCTATGACTAAAATATTTCCTTTTTTCAGGTGTTTTTTTTTCCTTAACTTTCAGATATATAATTTTTTTTATTATTATTCCTATATTTCCCCTGTATCCTCTGCATACTGCTCTGCATTTAACATAAACGAGTGCCATCATATCAATGTATCCATTTCTCTACAGTGAGGTAAAGAAATTACAGTATCCACTCTCACCAAATTACCTTTTGTCCTTGACTTTCAACTAGTTCCCTCCAGAATTCTGCCTTAGTAACAGTTTAGGGTTGTATCATTTATGGTCATTAAAATTCTCTGAAGTAAGAGTTTTTCAGAGTAAGAACAAAAAAAAGAAACAGTGCTTCTTATCAGTACTAAGAAATAGTACTGATACTTCTTAAAAAGCATAGAAAGGCAATCACAGTCACAGTACTGTGAAAACAGTTTATAGAAACATCAGCACAAAATTGTCTTTTGAATTCACTCCTGAAATAAGCAACCTCTTTTAAGAACTAACAAGTATAAAATATTGTTATGAATGTTTTGGAAATAGTCCTCAAGTTGTCATTTACTCTCAAAGTGTCAGACTGAGGTACATCTTTTCTGGGCAACTGCTTCCTGCTGGCAGCATGAAGCTGCTGCATACCCAGTTTATGGGCTCTTTTGTTTTCACAAAAGTCATAAAATGACTGGGGAAAGTTTTGATTCTGTTTCTGAAAGTGAGAAAAATGCCTACATCTAACAGCCCCTGGGCAAAGAAGGGTGATTGCTCTGGACACAGAGAAACAGAGAGGGTTTCTGTTTTGAAAAAGTGTTACGAGAAGAAGGACAGTGAGCACGCTCAGCTCAGTACAAGATCTGGTCCTTAATTACCTTTAGGATTTTGCTCAAGTCTGACATTATTCACTTCTGGCAAACAAACCACGTGATGCTGCACAGGGGTTTAATTTTAAAATAATTTGTGTGTGCCGGTACTAGATTCTTCTATTTGAGAAGGTAAATCACCAACTGATAGCTACAACATGTTGCCTTGACATGTATTAAAAACCCTCCTTGTACCCAAGTCTACATTCCTCCTACTCAGCTTCCTCTCTGAGGCAGGTGTCCAGCAAAGAGACACCTACTTACACACTTGCAAACAATTTGCTGAATTAGAAAACCCACCAACTTAAGAGAACTGTGCTTCGCCCTTTTTCTATAGTGAATGGTGCAGCAATCCCAAGTAAGTGGCATGTAAAGCTGTTAGGTATCAGACTCTAATCACATTTCAATGTTTTGCTGGTTGTAAATGACAAGCACGAGTGCTCCAAGGAGCAAATTGCTCTTTTGCTGCCAATATTAGTTGTTTAATGATCTGAACGGCAGAAGCTGCCAATTATTGCATTCCATTTTAAAGTGTCCTTTAAAGCCACGCTTCTAATTATTATACCTTTGTTGTAAACTTATGTTCTTATTTAGAGAGCTCAAGGCATATAAGTTGCAACGTCTAGAAACAGCTAATGATAATTATTTATCAATTTCACCTATGGAAAAATATCACGTTCTTTACATGTTTACAGCCTACCCCAAAGCATCCGCTTCGCCAGTAGCTCCCAGCTGCGGAGAGGGACCTGAAGTACCTTACACAAGGCATGGGACAGCCCGGTTCTGCCAGACTTGCCTTGACTTCAAGGGATTTACACAAGTGCACATCAATGCCTTTTCATAGCTGAGATTTCTTAGGAAAAGGCCAACAACTGCTCTAACACGCCACTCATCAACGTTAATCCTTTTCATCACTTAACACTTACCTGAAACAGCCAGCGTTTTGGCTTCCAGTAGAGCTGGTAGTTGAGTCTCAATATCACTCACTTTTCTCCTCAAAGTACTGCAGAGTTTCTGACTCGTGCAAACCTAGATTGAGGCAGACAGCCATGATATATAATTCATTCATGTAAAAGTATAAGGCAATTTAAATGGGGCTTCAAACCTTCTTGGTTTACAGACATGACATAACATCCTACAGAAAGGTAAAGAAGCTTAATAAAAAGTGATGTCTTTACAGAAATATCCGACGTGAATCAAAACTTCCAGGCTTTGCCGCACATACTGTTATAAAAATAGGGAATGGTATTAGCATTAGCTACCTGCATGAGAGGGGACATTTTTCACTACTAGCTACAGAGGCTGCATATAAGAAGAAAGGCCATCTAATGAATTCTGTACAGTTTCAGCATTAACAGCGATGCCTGGAGTGGAGCATAAACAAGCCAACGTTTGGAGTTTAAGATGCCCTTAAGATTGCCATTTAAGATACAACACAGAATGTACAGCAGTTTTTACACAAAATATACTGTGATTCACATCTTAACTGAAAACAGGTAAAACAGCCATCATTAATTCTCTGCACAAGCAATAAATAAGGCTGTAACAGCTCAATACTGCTCTTTGTTTTGCAATCAGGGGGCAGCTGACTGGGGTTCAGGTTTCTGACATCCCTCTCTCTTTAACTAAAAGTTCCTCCAGCAATGAATCAGGACTTGTATTAAAAACATGGAGAGAGACAGGAGAAAAGAAAGAACGGAAGTTCAACTGCTTCTGTACCTTACATTGAAGTGTACATTGCCAGTTAAGAAGGACCTTATACAGCATACACAATTCATACAACTCCCACATATTCAAAAATGTTGGTTCTTACTCCACATTGCATCATTTGTGACGGAAAGTAAAATGAACAAACAGAAAAATCCTTCATCAAGCTAAGGCCAATCCCTTGTTCTGAAGGCAGACATCAAACACTTGCTTAAAATTGTAGCTGACACTTGAGAAAACATTGCATTCACTGGAACCAAGGGTAAAGCAATAGTCAGGAGAGGCACAGGCCTGTTGTGAAGAGATGAGATGCGAAATGAAATCTCCAGAGGAAAGTTTCTCTGCCCTCTGACTTTTTCTTCCCCTCAAGAAGTAGTGTATATACCGTGCTTATTAACAGAAGCACAGCTATCACTTCACTTTTTAAGAGCAAAAGCCTTACAGCTCTAACAGCTTATCTGTTTGGACAATTAAAGTATAATAATTCAGATACGACACAAACTGTAAATCCTTTTAAATGGATAATACCCTCTTGCTTTAGCTGAGAGCATCTGTTAACCATAAATGGGTCATATTTTTTCTTGAGTCAACAGAACTATCCTCCTAGCAGTAACTGTTACCATCTAAAGACTTCAGTCTTCCTATTAATTTAAAAACACATATATCTCATCACTTCTGCACCTACTATAATTTTTTCCATTTCCAGATATTTTGTTTTGTTTCAGTACCTCCTTCTAAGTGACTTGCCTACTAATTCACTTAAAATGTTTTTAAAAACCCAAACCTGTCAGAGGTGAATAAGTGTGCCCAAAGAACCCAAAGGCCATTTCTGTCTCACATCTCCAAAATAAATCTGAAAGGTTTTAATGACTTCTTTCTAAGCAGCGCTCTCTCTTTAGGGGTACTGAATGGCTCAGTGAATTGCAATTAGATGGGGACTCTTTCAGCTCCAGGAAAACTGCGTGAATATATCCCATGCTGGTAGTAACTTAAAGTCATTACCACTAGACAGCTGTTTGGCAATTATGCAAAATAAGCTGGGAGGTTTAATCAGTTTCTAGTGAACACTGTCCACTTTGTAAACACTACTGTCAGAACGAAGCTTGCTGGCACTCTTTATTAATGGACCCAATGCAGGGACCAGAGGCTGAACGGCAGTTCCTCTAACGCACAGAGATAATTCTTCTGGAACACGAGATAAGCACCTTACCGAGCCCCTGCTTGTATCTATGTCACGTGTAGTCTGCAGATAAATGAACAACATTAATCTTCAGAGCTATCGCATGGCATAGTTCGACAAAACTAAATGAGTGACTGGGAGAGGCAAAACAATATAACATCCTCTAAACTAATAACGCTGCTTCTACGTTACATCAGTCCTACTCTACAAGCTCCAGTTCTTTTCATTTTTTCTAATTATTTTATCTTAAAAACAGCTACCATGACTCATTACAGTAGCGTATTGAGCCACTAAGGAAAGGTTATTTCTTGGCTAACAAAGACGATGAACATTCACAAAGCCAGTGTCCTCCTTTGCTCCCAGGGAACGTACCATCCTCCCCTACCCAGCCTGATCGCAGGCACCTATGCCTGTGGCCCCAGCAATGCCTCCTCCCTGTTCTCAGCAACCAGTTCTGCTGCAGCCCATGGAGCAGCGAGCTTCAAGTCAAAAAAAACCAACAAAAAAACAAAAACCAACCACCTTTCAGTTTCAGGGAAGTTCCTTACAGCCAAATATTACTGTATCTATTTAAAAATCCTCTTCAGTGGTTCGCAGGGGTTTTTTGCAGACTTTAAAAAAAAAAAAAAAGTCTTGTTTAGGAATTTACCTTACAAATCTGTGTTCAAACACATAGACTGCCTTTTTTGAGTAGAATTTATCTGAAACCAGTAGGATGCCAGTTAGCAGATATGTGGAATCAAGATGAAAAGCAGCAAAATATCAAAAGCAAATTTGCCCATTGTCAACCTCTTCCATCTTTCCAGCGTATGATGTTAATCTAAAGCAGCAAAAGCACGTGTTAATTTCTGAAGGAAGAAGGTGGATAAAGGAGATTGTTCCCTTCATTAACAGGCGAATCTTAGCTTTTGCAGCCTCAGCTGAAAACACCACAGATGAGGCAGAAAAGGCCACATATATACTAGTGGCACAGGAGGAAAGAAAAGATCTTTGACAAAGTAGTGTTTTTCTCAGCTCTATTCAGTTTGAGAAGAAAATAATAGGATGAGATGATCTGAATAAATAAAAGAAAAAATGATTTGGAGGAGACTCATTATGTGCTTCCTATTTATCTTCTCTAATAAATAAAAGTCATCACACAGGAATGGAATGAAATTAAAATAATATTTTACCTATTGAATATTTAAAGAAACAAACGGGCTGTGGAATTCTACCTTGTAGAGTTCTCAATTGTTACCCAATGTTTCAGGTCTTATTGAAAAAGTCTCCAAATATTATGGTTATTCAAAAAAAAACCCCAAAAAACGACACCTCGGAGGCACACATTTTCCGGGAAAAGGCAAAGTCTGTAACTTATGTTTCAGCTTGCAGATAGCTTGAAACAACACAGCAGCCTGAGGTACCAAATGTCTCATTCCTTTTAGTAGATGAGGTCTACTGTAGGTCCATTACAATTTTTTCCTTGATACTTTATTCATAGTCATTTAAAATACAGAAGGGACCATCATCTTATAATGGTCTATACTATTTTTTCCCAAGATGTGTGCATAAGCAAGGAATAGAGGAGAATGGGCTCAAAATGCATTAGGAGAGGAGAGAGGGGTACTGAGACACAGTCTTTAAATCGTCTTTTTAACAGTGCATGCTTAAAGTATTGGTCAAGATGATTAGGAAGAATAGATTATAAAGGGTAACATTTTCACCAGTTTTGGTGAGTGCTATTAGAAAAAGAACATGAAAAATAAACTTTTTTCAGAGTATAAATTCATTACTGATCAAAACCCAGGAATATTTTCCACTTCCTGTTCAATTGTAGCTACAATAAATGGACCTCGTTTCTAAAGCACTCCTGGAGCAAAGATGCTTTGTAGCTCATCGAGCTGTTCTGAAATAGAAAGAAAATTTTAGTAGTCTCTTTCTTGGAAGGAGGCCATGAGAAAATTAAAGGAAAAGACTATTAACATCTCTGGTTAGAAACAAAAGGTACGCCAAATATTCCCCTTTAAAAATAAAAGAAAATCGGTGTGGTGTAAGAATTAGATTGCTATTTTATTATTAGTGAAAGGGCAGGGAAAAGAGGTACTTCATTTATGCTTTTCCTTCACACCAACAAAACCAGTCAGCTAGAATAGTAAGAGGCCCTGTATTAAGAGTGAAAGCATTCAGCTGTGACCAGAATTCACTTTCATTTCATGAATCCAAGGAGTCTGCTCCTAAGCAGAGAAGACTGATCACTATCAAACATAAGCTGAGAAATAATAGATTACTCCATCTTCTTCCTTAGGCATAATCTCTGTGGTCTATCCAAATATAAATTGGGGTGGGTTTTTTGGAGTGTATGTTTAGAAATATTTACAAGCAAAATCTGTTTGGAAGGAACACCACAAAACCAACTTTCTAAAACACAGACAATTTATTAAGATGTAAGCCATTATCTGCTTCTCTAAATATTCTGAAGAACTGAAAATTGACGTGTACTTACTTTGGCAGTAGTTTCTTTAATGGTCACGCTGAATGACTGTTCTTTTTCCTGAAGGCTAGAAGGGATTAAAATAAAATACAAGTTGACCTTTTCTGCTCATCATCTGCTATACAAACACACATTCTCATGGAAGCACATAGACTTTAAGATGTCTCATAATAACACAAAAGAGACAATACCAAGATAAAAATCTGTATATTTGTTTTCAGTGTTGCTAGTGACTAACCAACCTTTCTTCCACCCAATTTCTACTCGATCCTGTTTGTCTGCAAAACAGTTCATATGCTAGCTTTACAGTTCTTAATTAATGAATTTATATGCATTTTACTTACCATATGAAACACAATTATTATTATTTCCATAACCATAATATCTTAGAAGTACCCAGCAGCATCCAGGACTGGTGCTTTGTGAGGCTACCATCCAAACACCTAACACAAAGGCATTTCTGACACAGTTTGCAGTTCACTGTCCTCTTATAATCCAGTTTCCAACTCTTGCCAGGAAAAGTTCAACACCAGTCACTTGGTCTTGTGGTAATTTTATATGAAATATCACTACTCGGTTCATTTTCGTTAATGAAAACCTATAAAATATTGGTACCAAAATGATTCAACAGTGGGCTGAAACTGAGGTATCATCCATGCTTATATGAATAAATTCAAAGTTTTCTTCCATGCATAAAACCAGATAGGTTTACTACTGTGATATTACCAAACCTAATGTAAACCTGTGCCTTCGGTGCTTGCAAATAAATTCACAAGTTGCATTTTTAAATTAAGTTCAAAAATCTAAGTTAAATCCAACATTAGGAGTTAGTACAGAGATATATTGCACAACCTTAATACTTCCCTCCCTCTATTTTGCAGGTGTACACTTTTATACAGTGTTCAATTACTTTATCACGAGCTATTTTCTTTTCCGTAAGAAAATAGCTTCCGTTCAGCGTACATGACAGCCAGCACTCCCCACCAGCAGCATTTCAATTCTTCGTCTTAGCTGCGCCGTAAAAACCGTACTACTTTCACGACCTACCACTGATGTTCTTCCCAAATAAAGAACTACAAATTTATTTCTGAGCCTTTCTTTAGCGTTCAGCACTGAAGTACCCAAACATTTCAGAAACCTCATTGGATTTCTTTCAATGATACTGTCGCAAGATGAGGCAGCATTGTATTCATTTTACAGGTGGAAGAAACACAACTCGGTGTTCCGCAGAAAGCCCCTGGAGACTGAGCGCCTGCTTTGACATGCACACAGCTCCTGCTGCCTACCTCTGCGCATTTCAGCTTTCTTTTGAGAACTTGCTTCTCTGCGTTTTCCAAGCGCAGCACTTACTGAGTCCTCTTTCAAGTGCCAGCATTTATGTAAGTCTGAACCCCAAAGCACACGAAGTCGGACCTCCACTCGGTCCCTGACCACCTACAGAAAGGCTGGCTGGGCTACCTCGCCCAGCTGCAGAGAGGCAGCCTCAGAGGCAGAATTCAGCTACCCAGCGTATCATTTAATCACGTTAATGAGACAGCTGTTTGCATCGCTTTCCCTAATGCCCTGCTTCATGGAGCACACACCTTTTCAATCTACAGCCCAGCAAGGCCAGTCACCTCATTACTACCACAGCACGTGGGGGCCTCTCCAGCTCCAGATGAGGCAGTCCCCTCAGAAATAGCTCCTAACAGCGTAAGTCAATGCCTGTGTAAGGCAACAAACAGAAATACAGCTAACTAGCTACATGAAAGTGGTTAAATAACATTTCCCACATAGCAGGCTCCAATTTCACCCCTTTCTACAGCAATATATGAGCAAAACACAAAATATTACATAGGTAATGATGCCATTATCAGCTTCCTGCCTGCCTCTGGGCATGCCAGAGGGAATGAACTATTTAGCCATTACTTTTCTCAGGCTCTGGAGCTCCCAGTGACTTTCAGCATCTCCCACAGCCAGGTCTGAGCTGGTCATGTTATGTAAAAAATAGCCGGGCTTTGTGTACAGATGTCAACAGGGAGCAGCAAAGCTGCGGTGTGTAATTGAATGAATAATGGGTGACTGACCCGATTGTTCTGAAACTGCCTTATAAAATTCAACTCTAACGATCCAGGCCATAATAAAAATGTAAAGTGCAGTTATAGCCAGAAGAACAACAGTATAAAAATGGCACCTCTATTTAATAAATCTCTTCCATGTGCCTTTCCTCTTCTCTGTTTACTTTCCTCACAGAAAGCCCCCCCAGCCCCCCAGGTTCATATGACATTTCACTGTGAATGCAGAATTCACACAGCTAACGGGAAGAGAGATCAATTTTTAATTTCGTTTTAAACCGTACATCCAAACCAGCCTTACAGACTAAGACAGTTGCAGAGTTCATATTGCTAAGGATGCCGACTTTCAGGTCCAGGTGCTGATGAGGAAAACACACCCTTTTTATACCCAGATTTCATTTTTTTATGAGCATGTATCAAGTCACTGTAAAATAAATAAGGAATGGCACACTGCTATTTCAATGACAGCAGAACTACAGTTTTAAGAGAATTTTGCAGAGCTATAGTTTTAAGAGAACTTTATATTGATCTGACACATATCAATAAAGAATGTCATTAGTAAATCATCATTTTGACTCCAGCTAGTCTGTTAACCATAGACTTGAATCTAAAGGATCCTTTTGTTACAGTTAGAGCAGTCATGCAGACTCTTACAAGTGTATTTGTATTATTTATAGTATGAATTTCACAGTAGTATTCTGTTTCAAATCTGTCTTAGCCTTCAAAGCGATACTGTAGGAATCCCTTATCCCTTTTAGAGATTAGCCCATCATACAATTCACATGCAGCAATCAAAACTGTGTACGAACCAGCCACAGTTACCAACTATGAACAGATTTTAACGAAATTTATTCCTGGGTTGTTTTCTTCTACCACAAAACACCACCCTGGAGAAGCCTCTCACAAGCTTTCCAATTAACTGACAAGCTAATGACCCGCAAGAGAAACCAGACAGTCGATACAGATTCATTCTACCAACAAAGGGCTTTAACAGCCATGATCTGTTACATGTGACTTGAACCAGAAATAGTATTTTTCTTTTACCACCACCCTGGAGCATCATATTTCATTTTAAGAGGAGTATTCTGTCTGCTTAAAAATTGCTTTACTTATTACTACCAGGGAAAATGGCTTTAAAAAGAGCTCCTTGGAATAACACTAAATTCTTGCCTGGGAAGACGTCCATAGTTTTGACTCATTGCTATTCTTCTCTGGCAGAACAGCTAATCAAGAATTTGACTGCTTGTCCTCACAGTCTCTGCAATCTATTATAAGGACCATTTAGAAGTTAGTTTTCAAATTCAATATAAGCTAACTTCATCACAGAGAAAGCAAAGTTCTTGACCCAGCTGATGGAAGGACTGGAATAAGACAGGAACTCAATTAATGTAAATTTAACTGACTAAATGCAGGAAAAGAAAGGAGGTTAACACTTGCAGAACTGACAGCAATCTATACATAATGTGTAATTTCTTCACTCACGCAGAGGGCCGTGTAGATCTATCGTCTAAATGGCTTGCAATGAATTTACACACATCTGGATCCATAACAAGGAGAGAAGAAAAGGAACGTAGACTTGCTACATCCTAGGGCCTCACTGTATACACCCCAGACCAGAACAGGAAAGCAGGAGCTGAGGAATTACCCTTTCTGGATGATGAATGAAGTAATACTTTGGCAAAGTCTCCAGACTTCAGCTGGAGAACTGGAGGGGGATGTGGGAATGCTGCATGTCCAGGAGCTGAGGCTGACTTGGCATGTAATAATAGACTATGGGAAAAATGTGAAGATCCAAATACTTCAAGCATGCTAGTGCCTTTTAAGTATCTGATTTTACTGACCTTAAAGAAAAATAGGTGCTGAGTATGTTGAATCATAGTACCACAGTTGAAACCTGCTAAGACGATGATGTTCATCATCAGGAACGGTGCCGCAAAAAAAAAGCAGCCAATTCAACACAACAGGGGACAGAAGGAAGACTGGGAATCGAGTGGTCTGGTTCACACATTCCTCACTCTATCAGAGGCTTCGCACGTTAAATGTCATGATAGAATACATCATGTTTAAAAAGTCTTTTAAAGAATATTCTGAGAAGTTATGATTTATACGCAGGAATTACAGATAGTATGGAACTGGCTTTGTTCAGAGGAAGGCTGACTAGCACAATACTGGGAAGAATGGCTTTCTACTAAAGGAAGGCGTGCTTCTGAATGTCTTTCCTTCCACTTTGCTTGTATACTTCCCTTTGCATACCAGGCTATTGTGTATTTACATTTTGCTTCCTAAGAAAAAATTCAAAGAATGAAAATAGGCAAAAGGCAAGTCATGCTGTTCTCTATATTCAAGATACATAAATATACATACCATACTGCTTCAACAGAAACAGTTCCCATATGAGTGACAAAATATATATACAGTGACCAAAAAAAAAAAGTAGTCAGAATGCAGTTTCCATAACTGCACAATAGGACACACACACATGGTGACAGTGTAAAATAAATAAATGAAGTATGTACTGGAAATTCTTATTTTCATAAAGAATCTAAGCAGCCAGCTCTGATCTCTGCCTGAAGAGACCGGAAGGCAAAAGGATGCCCTTTAACAGCAAATATTTTTCCTCACATTACTGTCACCAGATCCTGTTATTTCACTCCCTATATCTCCACACCACAATGCAGTGCTTAAACAAAAAGCACTTTCATTTCATTAAACTAAGCACAAATCAGAACAACTTAAAACTATTCATAATTGAATTTCTAATTCAAGAGCAATGGCCTAAAAGCCTGCGCTCAGATTGTATGTATATGAGAAAGCACGATGGGCTGAACCCTCAATTCATACGAATATGCATTCCTTCCTAGATAAAATTATTATTAAACAGTATTTTCCTGACTATCAGCAAATTTTAACAGTTCACAGTATGTCTGAATGTGGCCCAGAATAATGAGACTGCCTGCAAAGGATAACCTCATTCTAATGGTCACAGCCGGCAGAGAGCATGACTTTTCCAACTTTAAGTCTTCTAACATGATTCCTTCTCTGATTCAGAAGTCACAAGAAGTTGTACTCTGTTAGAAGATGAAAATATATATACCAAGCCCTACACTTGTAATCTTGCTTTTAACAGAAAACAGAAGTTGACCTTCCAAAAAAGCTTTTGTCCAGTCCTTTGCAAAAGAAATCAGAAGTGCTACTTGGGGAACATTTTGTGTAAACATCTGCTACAGTCTACATCAAGGCAAAAAATCCAACAAAAATCTGAAGTCTAAGGACTTCACTAGGCCTTTAAGGAAGAAATCCACAACACAAAATCAAATCAAACAATCAATAACTTTCTTGTACTTTTATGGTTCTCTTGATGTGCATATCTCAAAGCTTTGAACACAAGCCAGAAAAAAAAGCTTTTGAACAAAACTACACTTAACGAGAGGCAGCTGTAAGCTAGACATCTACAACTAGGAGTAAAAGAAAAAATAAGAAAACATACCTGTACTCAAAGTTGTCTTGAGTAAAATGGACAAATTCAGTATTACAGATATCTTGTGCAGTTTTTTACCAGGACAAGGCCTATGAGGATGTTGTTTGTCCCACATTTCTGCTTAATTAAGAACATTCAGAGCTAGATTGCATTAAATGTACTAAGGTGAAACAGTACTTTTCATTTCCTTTTTAACTCTCCAGCACAAAGTTTGATTCTACCTAATCAAGGAAGACATTGGATAACAAGATTTTCATTCCATATGATTTGTTCACAAGCCTGGTTGGGCTACATATCTGGGTATTACCAGGAAAGCAATTTTTCAGTCAGGCACATAAGTTCCTTTTCATCTTTGTGCAGCAATCCATGGGAATTTAAAAAATGAGATTTTCACAGTAGCATATCTTGGTGTCGGGAAGAAAAATCATCCTTTAAACATAAGTCAGGCTTTTCCAAACAAACTGATTTTTCCTTAGATAATGCAGCACACAGAAAACTTCTCTAAGATGACAGCACTGGTTAAACAATGATAAAAACCACAAAATTTCGCTGAACTGATGCTGTGGAAACCTAATTTCTCTATCTAAACCTGTCAGTGCTCTTGAGGCGTGGACTTTGACACTAAATAGGAGGAGAGAAAAGTTGTGTTTAATTGATACTGAAAATGAGATCTGTGGCAGTTGCAAGGACTAGTCACCTGAATTAGAAGGAAAATGCAAAGTGTCACCTTGGAAAGCTTCCAACCTCAAAAATTAATCTGATCTGAGACAAAAATTATCAAGATATGTACTTTAAGGTACAGGAGCACTGAACCTTCTTCACATTTCAATCTACAGAGTTCTCCAAGGAATATGAATGAGAACCCAAAATTATACACCTAGCTCTGAACCATCAGTGAGCTGATTTTGCTTCAACAATTTTATCTTCTTCTAGCTAGCATTTGCAGAGCAGTATTTCTTCATTGTTGCCTTACATCAAGGATTGCTTCAATACACGTGCTCCCCCACTCAGAATTTATCAAGAGGCAGAACCAGGAGTACACTTTCCCAATGTCTCTGTATAACCTCAGCTTACCAGTAAGGTTTCCCATCGACTCAAGGGTTGCTGGGTGACTGCACTTTGACTCTCAAAGAGCTATACCTATACAAAGTGGACTATAACTCATCATCCTGCCCAGCAGCTCTTACGTACACAAGAACTTTAAACTGAGATGACCCTTACTTGCTGCATAACTGCCAGAAACTAGCCCAAATTCTGGGAGGCTTGCAGAAAAATCAGGGCATTAGATGACACTTCACAATATTTTGTAAGAATAATTAATGAGATTATACTTTTTTAAAGTGTCTGGAATAGGACTCAGGCAGCACTTCAGTCTGTGTAGCACGGTAGCTAGTTGGAGTTTTTTTAGATAAAAATCACTGCAACAGAAACAACCAGTTCACAGTCACTTGAAGATGCTGCTGCTGGCATCTTTAACAATGATTCCATGCTGAATTTTCATTGCCACATGTTGAGAAATCTTCTGGTCTTATAACACATCATTCAGACAGCTGAACTGGCCGTCTGTTTCAACCAACCATTCGTATGGTGCTGTATTTCCCACCACTCCTCTGTCAGCTGCTGCCACTGAGCGGTTCCAGCAGTTGCTGCTCCAGCTGCTATCTGAAACAGGAGCACCAGACTGAAAACAAAGGTACAACCAAGCAGCTATCTGCAGCAGCAGTTCATCACATCCAAACACTTTCCCCACCCTTCTGATGTGCCAAGAGATCCCCATTCTTCTGCTACATGTCCTACTGGAGCGTGTCCAGAGAAGGGCAACAAAACTGGTGAAGGGACTGGAAGAGAAATCTTATGGGGAGCGACTGAGAGAACTGGGGCTCTTTAGCCTGGAGAAGAGGAGGCTGAGGGGAGACCTGATCGCTCTCTACAACTACGTGAAAGGAGGTTATAGTGAGGAGGGTGTCAGTCTCTTCTCCCAAGTGGTTAGCGACAGGACGAGTGGGAATGGTCTCAAGTTGCGTCAGGGCAGGTTCAGATTGGATATTAGGAAGAACTTCTTCACAGAAAGAGTAGTGAGGCATTGGAACAGGCTCCCCAGAGAGGTGGTTGAGTCGTCGTCCCTGGAGATCTTCAAAAAACACATAGATGCGGCGCTCCAGGACATGGTCTAGTTGGCACGGTGGTGTTAGGTTGACGGCTGGACTTGATGATCTCAGAGGTCCTTTCCAACCTTAGTGATTCTATGATTCTATGTCTCTGGAGGCTTGCCCACAGCAGCTGCAACTGTTCTCCTAAGGATAATATCCATTAAACTTCACTGACTGAAAGGGTCTGGCCCTGGATATTGTTGTTAGCTCTTTCTCTTTATTATATACAAATGAATTCGGTATCATACACTGATTGGGACAGCTGGTCATTTTTCTCTAAAGAGAAATAAATCTCACCATATGCATACCCAGAGGAATTAGCACATATGTGGCCTGGACTTTATAGGCTGCTACATCACACGGGATGTTGTTCAGGCAAGCAGGAGAAACCAGATGCTCAGCAGGGAAAACCAGATTCCTCATTGCACTGCACATGTAGGTACTTAAGCAGGTGGTACTCATTTTTCTGCTGGGACTTTTTCCTTCTATAATGCTGCTTGGAAGGACAAAAAATGCCTCTAAGATTGCTCAAAAATACTTCAGATTGCTAGTAGTGGCTCTGTCCTCCAAGCTGGAAGACTTGCTCTCTCCTTTCCCTGCTTTGTTTCCAACCTCTCCTGTCCTTCCCAAGGAAGGCTAGTGCCTATGATGCAGGAGCAGACTTCGCAGACACTCTTTTTCATCCCTACAGCAGGATGTCCACTGGCCCCAGTGGGATCAGAGTTACTATGAACTGCTGAGCCACAGAACAAAGGACTCTCCGCAGATACTGACAACTCAGTCAAGAAGTCCTCTGACACAATCTCAAACTCTGGCAGCTTCTGTCCAAGGACGTTTGTTCGTCCCTTTGCAGGAAGCAAATTCACTTCACGTGCTGACGTACAGATGTTGTATGGCATGGTATGGCGTGCCAGGCTTTCGGTACACAGTTTCTTCTAGAATTGCTCCCGCAAGTGAGGAAAAAAACAAAACACAAAGCCACTTGCCCAAGGAGCCTACTCTTCAATCCTTGGCACAAAACAAAGGAATGAAATTAATCCTAGTAGACAGAATGGAGAGGAAAACACTTATCTATCTACAAAAAGAAAGTTGAGCTTCCTAATCAGTCAGCTCTCAAAGGAAGAGACAGACCTCTTCTTTTACCCATGACTTGTCTTAGCCTTTCACAAAAGCTAGCCTCTTTGAGAAAGCCGAGATGATGGCCTCCTCAAAACACAAACCCAGCCATGGGACTACCTGAAAATGAGACAATTCTAATATCAAAACTCAGTTTTGGTTATGACATTTGACACGACACTTGGAGTTTCCCCTCGAAAAGCCCCTTGTGGCAGGGGAAGCTGCCTGTGTGGCCAGTCGCTCCGAGGCATTTCCAGGGCAGAGCCCTCCCCAGGTGTCAGGAAACATCCTCTCTGGTTCTGCTCCTCTGCTCCACACCCGCTGCTGCAGGTTTTATGAAGCTGTAGAGCACAAAATAAAATGGATCAATGGATCACTAAACAGAAGAACTACAATTAAAAAAAAAACAGGGCACCATACTGTCTTCATTATATCTAGCTATAGCAGGAGCAGTGGTATTGGCTATATTTTAAGAATCCCATAATTGTGTTTTAGTTCATCTCATACAGCATAAACAGAGACGTTTTCTACCACAGAGAACAGTTTTAAAATTCTGTGTTAAGCTTAAAAATAAAATCAAATTAGAACAGCATGAAAGGACCCTAAGTCAAGGCAGTAAGGCAAATACTCAAAGTGACCTGTGCATCGTCCTCATGTCGTGGAAGATGATTTATCACTGATTGAAGTTAAGTCAAAACAAACAGACCTGGGGAGTAACTGAAGCTGTCAGCAGCCTTGAAGACTCCCGTACCCAGAGCTTATGACTGGGACAGAAGTAAAGAAGGAAAGCAGTTTCTGGGGCTGTGCAGCTCTTCATGTGGTGCATTTCATATGCAAACAGTTTTTCAATTCCTGCAGACCTGCAAAGCTAAAATAACTGAACTAGTGAGGTGACACAGAACTCTCTCTTCTTTGCTCCTATTACTTGGTGATGAAGCTCTAGCTGTGGTGGCCACTACACAAGTTATCTATTTTCTCTGCACATCTGACAGCTCAAGACACTCATTTCATCATGCATATTTATAAGAGGAAAACAAAGAGAGAAAAGCTCTTTTCTCTCACTTATCCATGTTACTTATTTGCATTCCTTTTTAATATTATCCTTTCCCTGGACTTTTGATATTTTAGAGCAATACCATGTGGACGGATAGTGCGGTGTCGGTGTGAGAGAGATACTTTTAAGGCTGACAAAAAGAAAGATTTCCATACAAAGCAAGGAAGAATACAGAGTAAGGATGCCAGAAGCTTTATCCTCTCACACAGCACAGGAGCAAGAATCTTACACAGATCTCACATACACACACACAACCACACACACTTACACCACCACTGTTGAAATATAACTGTATTTGGGAAGGCAAGTGGCTATTAGGTAGTGACAACTGACGGCAGGAAGGTGAAAGTCCTTTCAGAAGGGCAGAAAGCCTTTCTGCCAACGGAGCACCATGAGATTGCTGACATCCTCCTAGGGCACAGACATGATGAAGCAGCAAGTGAAAGCCACCCATCAAGCGAAAGACCCAAAAATCACACGAAAATGTGAAAGCAAGAGTGACTTGCTGAAAATGGCACCACGTGCAGCCAGGCCCAGGACCAGCTAAAACCTCCCCAAGCACCAAATGAGGCCAGAAGTAGTTACATAATGATTCAGTGTGATTAGATGTCTACTAAACCATTGGGGTCTTCATGGCCCATCTCATAACACAGCACAGGACGCTCTCCTGAAAATATTCAGAAAGATCTTTAAAAAAAAAAAAAAGTTATTTTGCCTCGAACCTGCCTACCAACATCACTTTCTACTTGTAATTAGGCACTACTAAGTTTGTGAAATCAGGAGAAATGCAGACAACAAAAATTCTCCAAACCACCCAAAAACCCAAGAAGTAAAGACTCAGAGTATCTGGCATTAAAATTACAATTCAGCCCTCTGCTGTCCCACACACATGCCCAGCAAAGAGTCAGGAACATGAGCAGTGTGTGCACTATAGCAGAAACGTTTTGATGCTATAAAGCCAGTTCATTCTCTGCTCTTTGTGTTACCCTTCTGTTCTCAGAGGATAGTTTTGATAAGTATGAATTTTCACACAAATAGCCAAAAAACCCCTCACAGTGCATTTTTGAAAAGGACTTTCCTGGACAGACTGAATGTAATCTCGCAAACAACAGATACCTTTTTGAAAGGATAAGATGCAATTTGTTTTGCTGCTTCTAAATACAGTTCTTCAAAACTAAGATTTTTGTTAGAAGGCTGATGTCAATAAACATGGCTGCATTCAGACTTCAGTAATTTCACATAGCTTGCTAACCACTCATTTACCTAGAAATTTCATGCGGACATATATTTTGAAGAACAACAAAAGGTGTACAAAGCGGTCTTGCCTAATGACAGTACCCAACAGTCCATTCGGAATGGCACTTTTCCTAAGTTACTATGTGAAACTATGTATAAGTCTTTCTCTTTTTTTCCAACTTTTCCCAAGTAAACTAACTTCTCTAAAAAAAAAAAACCAACCACCACCTTTCTCGGCTTTATCAGGTTTTGGCCTCAAATGAAGTTGCTAAATGCTTTGAGTATATTCCAACTAATAAGGTTTTCAACCCCCTGAGCATTTGTACTTCACTTTGAATTAATCTTTGTCAGATGAGCTCCAGGCATCACTAAAGCAAAGTGAACTGGTTACATAAAACTTCAAATTCAGTTCCTTTTGCCACTGGCCATGACAATACCATAATAACTAATATAAAGAATAGAGAATTTCCCTATCTTCAGAGGATCCCACATACCCACTGTGAAACAAATTCCTACTAATTAAAAATTGTTCCATGGGGAAGGTGGAAAAAGAGGTGGAGTATTAAAATATTTTGAAAGATACTTAATTTAATTTCTTTCTTTCAAGCAGCATTCAGTGCCCAGACAATAGTCCAGATGGGACTGCACAATTTATTTTAAGGATGACATGCTGTACAGTCACATGCATCTGTAGATATGGATAAAACCAAAAGAGAACATGCTAAATAAAACTAAATATGAACAGAAGTATAATGCACTTCCCAGTTTTCATTTTGAAATGAAACAAAAAAAGGAAGCAACAGGTACTGAAGAGAGTAAGTTGAATAATTTACATAGTCTTATTTTATTGTTAGAAGATTCAAGTTACACAGTTAAAACCATTTCTGAAGTGGCGTTCTCTTCAGTAGTGGATACAGAAATGATATATTTTGTCACCTTTTGCCATCTCCAGGAGAAAATACTTCACATTGAAACACAGAGACCTATTTTCTTTCATTTTCAATATGTTGTCTTTATTTAAAACACAGGCATGTGTTGTGCACACACCAGCTGCTCCCACCTTTTCAACACATCTCCACACAACCCCACGCAAGCGAACTCAGCTTTTGTACTGCAATTCCCTCATTTTATAATAATGATTACACCCTTTAGTTTATCAAGGGCAATTAGGCCTGTCTGGGTGAGCAAAACAACCCCATTCTGTGGTGTCAAGCTCTGTGAGAATCTGTCGGAAACAAGCTAACACATTTGTTTGCACGTTAACCGGTCAGGTTTTAACCTGGGCTTCCAACAGCCCTCAAGGAAGGGCGCAGGGTAACGTGCCTAACATTTCTCAATTCTTCAAATTCAAAGCATGCTATTGTTACTGACAAAGGTTTTTTATTTTCAAAAAGTTCACCACATATTGAAGATAAACAAGACAAAACAAAGGATTATTAATCTTCCTGAAAATAACAATGTTTGACAAGAAAAATAAGCTTAGAAACAATGCTCAGCCCAGTGTTACATTGACTCGCTCTCTTGCTTCTGCACACTTCGATCCGGGTAATTATTCTTCATTTAAGATATTCTTTCACGGTCCCTGAAGTTTGTTTTAATAAGTTGCTATTTAATAGCATTCAGCCCAAGAAAAACAAAATAATTTGTATTTTATAGTGAGCTGCAAGCCACTTAATGCAATTCATTACAGCGCAGATTGTCTTAAGAGATGCTTCACATCAGCCCTGTGTTATTCCAAAGCTGAATGCAATTCATGTACCCAACAAATAATTATGCAAAAGCACATTATAGCAGTACTATTCTAACTGCATTGCGCTAGTCAGTTAAAAAAAAAGGCATCTTGCAACCCAATACCCAGGAGCTTGTCATTTACAGCCCATCAATACCGAACGACTTGCTACATAAACACTGATCTTCGGTACATGCACATAAGTAATAGCTTTATTTCTCACACACGTAGCCCTAACTTTTAGAAGACTTTTTTTTTTTTCCTCTGCAGTGATTCATAAAATAAAGTGTACATTTTCAGAAAAATCTCTTCCACGTTAAATATCCCAAGACTTTGGAATTTAAAACTAACATGCTGAACTGGCCTTGTCAAGTATTTTAACCTGTTACCTAATATACAATTGCTCTCACTAGAAGTACTGATTTAGGATAAGCCAATGCGAGTTGCCACAAGGGAAATCCTGGCTAGGTATGAGGCAAAAAAGTTCACAGCAAGGGTGATGAAATGCCAGATGCCTAGCAAGGCTGCAAAATCTCCATCCTTGGAGATATGCAAAACTCAGACAGATGGGGCCCTGAGCAACCTGATCTCACTTGGAAATTGTGGCCCTGCTTTGAGCAGGGGTTTGACAAGATGACCTCCTAAATTATTCTATAATTGTACGACAATGCAGGGGATGCCTATAGGCACATGGGAACTATATCCACACCAGATGTCTTACTGCTTGCTGCTTTTTCATCTTAGAGAAAGAGAGAACAGAACCTGACTGGATGCAGACTTAAGATCACTGTACTTGAGGTATGATAGACTGCACAGCTTTAAAAGGAAGACGCCCATCACTTTGTTCAGTTTAACTGTGAGCCTAACTCTCACTGTTCATTAACCACAACCGTTGTAGGAGCATATTCTTCCCCTTAGCCCTTCTGAATATATAGCCTGCCCTGAAAGCAAGTAGCAGAGAACCCATGCTGGAAATGTGCCTGCTGACCATCACAGAAGCACAGCTCTGGGGTGCTTCCAGCCACTTGAAGTAGCAAGTGGTCTGGGGAAGAGATCTGAGCACCAAAGGCAAGGAAAGGGCCTCATGATACAGTCAAGTGGTTGAGTCACACAGCTGGACTGGAAATTTCAGTCTGTGCTCCCAAGGCCACTTGTGCATTTTTCAAAAGAGTAGCAGGCACAGCACATACAATGCTTGGACAGACTTTTGAATGCAATTTACCAGACCAAGAAGCCACATTGGCCACACCTCAAATACTGTGTTCAGTTTGGGCCCCTCACTACAAGAAGGATATCAAGGTGCTGGAGCATGTCCAGAGAAGGGCAATGAAGCTAGTGAAGGGTCTGGAGTACAAGTCTGATGAGGAGCAGCTGAGGGAACTGGGGTTGTTTAGTCTGGAGAAGAGGAGGCTGAGGGGAGACCTTACTGCTCTCTACAACTTCCTGAAAGGAGGTTGTAGTCAGGTGGGTGTTGGTCTCTTCTCCCAAGCAACACGGATAGGACACGAGGAAACGGCCTCAAATTGCTCCAGGGGAGGTTTAGGTTGGATATTAGGAAAAAATTCTTCACCAAAAGAGTAGTCAGGCATTGGAACAAGTGGCCCAGGGAGGTGGCAGAGTTGCCGTCCCTGGAGGTGTTCAAAAAGCACGTGAAAGTGGCACTTCAGGACATGGTTTAGCAGACATGGTAGTGTTGGGTTGATGGTTGGACTTGATGATCTTAGAGGTCTTTTCCAACCTTAAAAGATTCTACGATTGTATGAGAACACATCTACACATTTTTTTTAATTCAGAAAGAGTCACCAGCTCCTGCAGAGAGGAGAGAAGCTGCCAAATAGTGAGTGCTACCCTGTCTCTTTGAAAGGTTGCATCAACCAGGTTGTGACGCATTCCTACCAGCACACTTCGCTTTTATGTTGGGAAGAAGGAGAGGAGAGAAAAAAAAATTAGCACTTCATCAATGGAGTTGCCAATTCCCTCAACAACTATGACCACCAAGTCTCCCTCTCATCTTAGCTGAGTGCTACAGCCATTGGTCCTCTCCACTTTCACTCTCCTGGAGCTAACTCCTCTTGCCCGTTAGTTTTCTGGCCTTTTGCCCAATTTCTGCCTTTGCATTCCCAGTTACATTAGGGCCCAGCTTAAGAACTGTGACGGAGCACGCTCCCTGCCAGGACACCGAAATCCTTGGCAGGCAAGAGCTTGCAGGTTCAGATCCAGACAAGCTGCAGAGGACCTAAATACAGAGCTTCCACATTCTGAACCAAGGCCTCTAGCTTCCATGTAACCATGCCATAGATGGACATCTACATCATTGCCATTAGCTCTAGGCAGAAAAGGCTTTGGGGTTTGACAGGAGCACAAAACTATAACCTGACATAGGAGATTTAAACTGTTCCCAACGGCTGTCACAGACGCCTACCCACATGTGCGTACTTGTGCAGTCCAAACCAGCATTTAAGTGCCCCCCCCCTTGCAGTAGGAGAACTTCAGCTATGGTAAAGAAAGCAGAAGCACCCGATCATTGGCCCTGGTGACATAAATTTGATCAACAAATAACACTAAACCAGAAAAGTTCCACTCAAGGCATCTTTTGAAAATGAACAGAAAGGAAAGAAACTAATTCTAAATCTTCATTAAAGCTCTGAACCCACTTCAAATAATGAATGCCTGTAATCCCTCAAGTGATTGTGCTATTCATGGTGCTGGTGAGCAAAGAACTCTGAGCAAGTTCCTCCTGAACCAGTGCTAATTTAACTCATCTTTAAACAATTTCCAAAGAGTTAAGCAACTCAAATGTTGCATCAGCAATGCAAGAGGGGAAAAAAAAAAATATCGAAATATTCTTTAAGTAAGTCCAAAACTACAAGAAAATTCAAATCAAAGCACAGGTTCTCAGACAGACTGCTTGAGATATTTTATTCCTCAATCTTGGAAACACAGGCATAAGATACTATTAAAACAAACTAAACTTAATTCAAGAAACTATTTCCCATAACTTAATTTAAAATTTTAAACAAACCTCAAAAGAGAGGAACATGTCCTCTATGAAATGTTCTGCTGACTTCAAAAAAACTCTGTATAAATTAGCACACATGAGCAGCAATTTCTCATGAATGTTAATATAACCAAACTAAATCCAATAAACATGAAGGGAGAAAAAAATTGCAAGCAACATAGTTATTGCTTATCTGGAAGAAATGCAAGTTAGGATAAACAGGAATTTTAGCTCGTCCTGGTGACACAGCAGCAACACTTTCAAAGTTCCGTCACCAACGTCCCACTGACTGCCAGTACAGTTTAGGCCCTGAAGTGCTTCTATTGCTTTTGTAAATAAAGATTACTTTATATCCAAAAAATTAACAAGAGTAGCTACTTTTCCATTTAAAGGAACAATACACTGTGCATTTAACTATAGGTGACTCAAAAGTCTTCACGCTGTATCCCTTGCCCCACTACCTTGAGACCGCTGTCTGAGCCTAACACTCCTCACATCAGACTTTATTATGTTGGAAGTTCACCGAAGCAAGGAGCATCTCTAATCCTTATTTGGATGGTGCCTAGTACACACTTTCAGGCTGTGAGAGATGTGTTGTAATTACTGCATCACCAAGCTGGGGAAAAAATTCCACTAGTTGTTAACAAGAAATAGTGTAAACTGATGATAGGTAATAACAGTTGATGGATACATATGCTTTCTGTAGGTGGCTCTTTACTATAAAAAATATTAAGTGCAAGACCTTCAAATAACTACAAAGTCTTCCTTCTTGAGAAACTATATTAATATTAGAACTTCAACATCTGATCTTACAAAATTTTAAAGCGTCTGAATCTCGCTAATTAGTTGTCACAATTATGAAGAAAACAACTGACAGCCAACATAATAGTACATTGGGAAGATAGGAGACTCTACATCACTGACAACATATTGAAATTTAAATACCTCTTTATTGTCCCTGGAAGATCCAGACTGAATGGAATTTGATAGGAGGATGCTAAAATGTCATCCACAGCCTTGCTTATTTCCTGTAGTTCTCTCAAAGAAACACAGCCAAGTAAAGCAGTCAGTTCACAGTCCTGTGACTGAATAAGCCTATCTTGTTCTTCAATTTCTCTTCTTAGCTGTTGATCTTTTGCTTCTAATATGGCCAGTCTTGCTTGGAGGTCTTCAATTTCTTTCTGCATAGAACAGAAACCTCAGTTTACTATGAATCCTGTTAAAGAAACCCTTCTGCCACTAGAAAAATGCAGTACATATCTCAGGAGTAGTATGAACTAAGGTTGTCCAATTTAGCACAACATTAAATGAGAAGACGTTTCTTCCGTCAACACACAAAAAGTCCTTACGTCTGTTCTATTTAGAAACTCTAGTGCCTTCACAGTCTGAAATTCCCGATCTCCATTTCAACACCAAATTTCAGGTTCCTCTCCCAACACCAACTGTCAGTCACCTTTTACCTTTAAAATACACAAGTATTTCCTAAGTTAAAAACTTCCCAAAAAACCCCAACATCTCAGTTCAACCACAACAAGGTCTTGCTACAGACGGACAGCTAAAGCGATCAACCATCTATTTGTCCTCCTGCAGAATATCCCTGCAACAGTTCCTCTAGGCTTCGAATTCAACATCAAGCACAAGGTGCAAGTGGTGAATCACGTTTGATTATTAATATTTTAATTAAATCACAAAATCTCTTCTTTGACTTAAAATGACCAGAGCTTCAACCTCAGTTGCACTTTTCTTACCAGAAGTTCAAACCTCGTGCATCACGATACTGATGAAAGGAGCACATTCTAATTTTACCTTGAAAACTCCACAGACAGCTGGCACTCAAGGAAGGGGCACTTTGTGAAGGAGTCTGGGTTGCTGAGTTAATAAAGTTATTTAATATATGGCCCTTGGTTCTCTTGTCCCAGAATTTGAAAAGTGAGTTTAAAAAAAAAAAAAAAATCAAATGAGAACTACCTGCTATTGAAGTAGTCAAATGCCATACTGGAGAATTTGATTGTATTCCTACATTTCTTACAGACTGTGAAAATTTGCAAGCCACTTAAAATATTATCTCCACACACAGTCACAGATTGAATGTTCACCATTTTCCATAAAGTCAACAAGAGGGGTCTCTGAAGTGCTATCTAGAGACTCTCAACAGAAATTAAAGTTCGTAATTCCATGCTCTGGCCATATTCCATTCAGCTACAAAGAACAAGTTAAAAAAAAAAACCCAAAAACAAACATAAACAAAAGCCAAGCACACACACACACCCCAAACCTTTTTCAGGTGAATAACTAGGCATTACAAAATTGACAGTAGAAATGACCATACAGCTTTTTATGGCAATTCACTTCTTCATTCTCTATCTGTAAAACAGCAATAAGAGTATCTCTTCACCCAAAGTGATGTTATGGAGATAAAATTAAGTGGTTTTGAATCACTCAGATGCCATATTGATTAATGCTGTAAAAAGAGCCCATTGACAAATTAATAAATCTGCATCCAAAAGAGGGTTCAAGTGGCATGCCGTAAAAAGGTTCTGGGGCCAAAGACTGAGTAATGAAGATAAAATGATATTCTGAATATCTGAAGAAGCACTTTCCATCTTCAGCAATGTATGAGGCATGGACCCAGGAAAAAAAAAGAGGCATGCTCATATAATTAAAGACTCTCATAAAACATATATACTTCACACAGATAACAGAGTCTGGCATTTCTTTGCTTTTTGAGTGCTTCACTTTGAAACCTTAACAGTTTTTTAACATTTTCAATGTAATTTAAGTGAAGTTTAATTCACTAGTGCTCATTTTGTCCACAAATATATTTTCAAGTTTGCTGCACTGCAACAAGCTCTCTGAGTATCACTTAAAACAAGAAACAGTCCCTGCATGTTAAAAGGTTGACTGGCTCAAAAATTTCAACTTGTTTTAGTGCTGCACACTAATCAACTCTTTTCCTCCTTTTTTGGTTTTAGATTTAGCGACAAGAGAACACAGTGGTCCATGTTTCAACCCACAGGCATTTGTCAAGAACAGAAGGGTCAGCAGGTCAAAAACATCAGTTTTGTTTCTTTCAGTCTCAAATCAGGCTTTTAGTGTGCACAAAGGACAATTCTGTCTCTGTGTTACTGGCTTGGGAATACTGCCAAAACCTTAATAGGCCCTCCTTAATACAAAGGCCTTCATATTCTTTGAAAACGGAGTAATTGCAATCGCTGCAATAAGCAACCTACAGGGGAACAGAAAGGGAAACGAACAGAATTTGGTTTTACAAACACACTTTTAGCACTGAAATGTTTTTACAACATAAATAGACACCAGAAGCACACAATCTGCATTCACAGAGAGAAAGCTGTTCTGCTCGGGAATAGTTCACAGGCATTCTTGAGAGAATGGAAATTTTAGTCAGTAAACTGGAATTCTCTTGCATTCTTTTCCAGAAATGCCAAGAAACCTTTAGTGTGCTCTTGATCAACCTCCAGGGACAGATAAAAAGGACTTAAAGTCTCAGCATGGAGCAGCAGATGATATTCGGCTCACTGAACATAAGCTGGAGTTTTATTCTGTGGATTTGAGTTTCAACTGAGACTTCTAACACAACAGCTAATCACTACTGATTGTAAGCCTCCAGCTTCACTTATGGTCTGCTGTTCTCCATGAACTACAAACTGCAGTAGAAACATTAATATGTAAATTTTAGATACTGTCACATGTTCTCAAATCCCTGAAGACGACTGCAGAACCAACAGGAGACAGGGTAGAAAGAAAACACAAGTAAAGTAGGGCTAAGGGGAAAAAAAAAATAATTATTTCAGATCATGTGAGATTTTGGACAGAAGCAATCCAGGAGGGGTGCTGGGAGCCATCAAACATCACAGGTCAGCCTTCTCCAGAACATCAAATTCATGATAATTTTGATCGAATGCTCATAAATGGCATGCCTGTACAACAATGTGGCTAAATTGTCCCTAGTGTAACTACATAAGAATGAAGATTCACCAGGAGCACGTATAAAAACGCTAGCTGGCATAGACTCTTTAAGTACAACAGTTTTCAGTTTAATAGCTTGAGGTGGTCAGCTGGATATCTAGATGATCAAAAAGAGTTTTTTGGACATTGATAATGCTGAACTACACTATGTCTCTTCTTATATGTTGATAAAATAAATACAAACAATACAAATAGGTGATGACTAGGATAGAAAAGTCATTTCTTCATCTAAGTAAGGTTTTGCAGTCGCCATCTAAGATGCTCGCTAAGGGGTCTTTGTGTGTGTGGGGGGGTGTATGTTTTTTTGTATGTGTATATTTTTATGTGCATACAAGACACACAGATGATTATACTATCGGATTCACCAAAGGAAGAAAAGTATCAAAAATAATGAGATTTCAAGACAAGACCACAGGGAAAAAAAGAAAACTAGACCTACTAGCTCTCTAAGATGTCACATTGCCAAGGGTGATTGCCAAGGTTTAAACGGAAATGAAAGAAAGACTTGCACTATACAGTAACCTGAGATTTTTGAAGGACAGTGAAAAGAAAGAGCTACATTTTGCTTAGAAGGCTTGCAGATTTAAAATTGGACAGAAGCCATCTTAAAAACATTCCATTTGCCAAATTACCACATTGTGACATCACGTGTCAGTATAAAGTTATTGTTGGCAAATGCCAACTGCTCCGTGATGATTCCTTCATCCTTATGAAATCCATCAATCATCTTTCAGGAACAAAAGCTGGTAAATCATGTATTTATAGTCAGTTCTAATCAGAAATGGATGAAAGATTACTTTCTTCAAAACTTTTTGTCTTCAAATATCTTCTGAAGATCAGTGAAATATTAAAATGGCAAATTAGAACATAAAGAGCACACTTAAAAAGATAATGAGGAAAGTTAAAGCATGCACACAAGCCACCAAGCCTTCCAGTTCTGCTTCTCTGTAATGAGATTAACAAACTCCTGTGGCTGCCATCTCCAATCATCACTTAGATTATCAACTGGACCACAGCCAAGCCTCTAATTGCTGCACAGAAGCAAAGTCACTATTACAATAAATTTATTTAATTCTGCGTGACAGCTTACAAGCATTTCCCCACACAGCACGGGTTCTTATAGACAACTTTGCAGTACTGTTACCTGTAACCATTTCTTTTCTTGAAAGAGTTGGTTTCGTTTTGTGGCCGAAACCTGCGTCCTCTCCTGGTAAGTGGATCTCCAAAGTTTATGCTCATTTTCGTGCCAAAGCTGGGCTTCTTCGTGTCTAACCCTTTGAAAAAAAAAGAAAAATTACAAAAAGCTAAAAATCAGCATTATCACTGAGTATCGACATCTCAAAGACTAAATAGATCCAAATGCTACATGTTACCTTCTGATTCATAACACTCCACCACCAGAATGATTACATCTTCAACGGATACAGTTAGAGAACAAGAGATTTTTTCTTGGCATATCTTCTTTCATTATCTCAAACATTTACACTGTTTTTACAACACGCTGAGGAAGGAAAAAGGAAAACTTGTATAGCTTTAGGCTTCCCCCAGCTTCTTCATATTTCAGAAATTTATCCATCACTGCCTTGAAAGAGACAAAACTAAGGCATGTAATTTCTATCAATACAGAGAAAAATCTCTCTTAGACAGAAGTTTAGAAATTTGCCAAAGCCATTTTTGCAGCTTCTGTCAGCTTTCGGAGACTACATTAGAGATCATCTGGAGTGTTTGCTCCATGATGCCAAATTTTACTTCTCTCTTGCACAGCGAGTTCTTTCAAAATCGCAGTCAGTGGGATTCCTCACAGTGGTGGGTACAACCCCCAGCTGTAAATCTTTGCATGATTGTACCCCAAGGTAATCAGGGCAGTACATTAAGCGTCAAGTCTATTATCAGCCTCTCAGAATGCACCTGCAAACAACGCAAACCTACTTTGTCTTGCACGTTCCTGTGTAAGGGCATGCACACTTGCGAGGCCAATTGCATTTCTGTGTCCACTCCTAGAGACAAGTGCGTGCATTTCCACAGAAAGGGTACAGATGCATTTCAGCATCTTGTTTAAAAAGATACTCTGTCTCAAACAAAGGATGTTTTTGAAGCTTGATTTCCCATCGTAATCTTGCAAAGCAAATACGTCCATGCCACATACAAAACATGCATCTCAAGTCTGGTTTAAGCGTGATTAATCACACAATTATGATCTCCATGCACAGCTGTTTAACAAGTGTGTAGAACAAGAGGTTCCTGTCTCTTCTGCAGGACTATTAGAAGACACACATGCTTTACTTCCTCTCTACAGGCCAAAGAAAGTACTAAAAGGCAAAATAAAACCCTGGCACTAAAATAAATGGCATTAATACTTACACAAAATAGACATAACTACAGTGTAACTGTATTTCTGTAATAACAAAACAGATCTGAGAGACAGCCGTGTTACAAGGCACTGGGCCATCACTGTGTACGTGCCTCACAATCATTATCGATTGCTGTGGCTCCAACCGACCACACTTCCCAGCAGCTCTGCGGCCGCTGCCTTTTACTAAGAGCTGCATCTTTCTGAGTGCTTTATGCAAGAGAAATTTCTGAGTGGCTGGTCAAAATTTAGGAAATGTTCCACTAGAAACATAAGTTATCCTCAAAACCTCCTTGGAAATTGTCTGCCTAACTGGTGCTGAGGAAACAGAAACAAGATCTCTCTGATCTCACCAAACCTGGGTGACTGCACAAACACGATACTGTTCCTACGCTAAGCATCACCTAACCTGGCCATTACCACCTGCCCTCAATACCCTGTCTCAACACCAAATGCATTTGCTGAAAAATCCATCTCATCATTTAATCAAGTAAAACAAGACCAGGGTGTGAATTTCAGTCTCACACATTAAACAAATAACTCTGCCATATACACTTTTCATTTAAAAAGTTCTTTATTTGCAAGAAGATGAGACTGGCTTAACTACAGTAAAGCTGCAATGATCTGGTCTTCTGGGGCTAGTCTAATCATCTTTGTTAATTTTCCAGGTGAAAAAAAGAAACCTTGGCTATATTGGTTTTGTTCTGATTCAAAACAAAAATAACAACTGAAGCCTACAAATTTTCCTTGAAAAAGTGGTCGTTCTCCACCCTGTACTGTCTAAAAATACTGTCGGAACAGAAAAATTTTAAACACCCCTATCGAAGACAAAGGGTACACTTGCTGCACCAACAAGAGTCAGTCCACAAAGCGGTGTGAAAGGCTACAGGAACCAAGCGAAAGAAAAAGGGTGTCACAACAACAGACAAGCTCAAAGAAAGGAGTGTGCACAAGACACGAAAATGAAGAGTATATTCATCTGACCCTGAAGAATAGCACTGCTCTCAGACCTGTGCAAAGATAAGAGTTACAGATATAATCAGCTGAACAGGAATACTTTCATAAATGTATATTATATATGTTTTATATATAAAAATATATATGTATTATACAGGGGGGGAAAAATAAGCAGCCTATGTATTTCAAGGATGCTTTAGTGACTCAATTTCTATGACACTGAAGACACCACCACCTCTAAAGCCAAAAGCATTACTACAAATCAATGCACACAGCAAACGTGACCTAATGACAAAACAGAATGTTGTATTGTGATCTTTAAGGAACAGTAAAACAACTTCTTAGGGCTTCAGAAGGTAGAAGGCAACAGTCCTGAGGGAGAGCAGTTTGTTTTAAACCTGCCTCATTATTAAATACTATAAATAGAAGCTAAAAATACTCTCAAAAGTCTCAAATACCGCAGCAAAAATCCTATTATCTGTACTGATTTTATCTAATTTTCATGAATATAAAAAATTACACCCAAATGTATTGACTAGCACACTGCAGCCTTTATATGTACAAGCTACAAGAAAACAAAGTTTTTCTTCTTTAATTTATGCTACTGCATTTGAGAATAGCTTCCAATACCTACAAAGAATACTCTTACTTCTAACAACAGTAACCAGTCGCATAGCTGAAGAAAGACCTAGATAGACAGACAACTTTTTCTTCCTAAGCTAACTACCTCCCTTGGGTCATCCAACACATTTCCCATTCCCCCAATCTTTGAAGTTGTTATCCCTTCAAGAGAAGGCTTACAATTTATTTTTCTGACTTCGTACAGTGCTGAGCACATTACTGCCACCTAACAAGTGACGCATAAAAGGAAGCTCCCAAAGATCTATGCATATCAAAAAATGAAGCTGTTTTTACTTTATATTTAAATATCCTTTCATTGCCTGAAAAGGAGCATTAGAATTAACTCCACAGGGAACCGTTGCTCAAGCTGTCTCGCTGTTGTGTGCTCAAGCTGCTGCGTCAAGGATTCAATCCCATTCCCACTCAACATCAGTGAGAAAAACTCCATTTAATTCACCACTTCATCATGGTCAATGTTTTTCAGAGCAATTCTGAAAGAATTGTAGTAAGACAAAAAAACAGGAGGTAGGGAGGCTTCACAAGCTTCATAATTGTATGTCAGAAGGTCGTTAAAACTCTCTATCAAAATTATTCATAAACTGTATTCCACATTCTGAGGAAAAAAAAAGGCATCATTTTACATAAAGAATCAACAAACTTACCTATGATCGGCAGCCCAGTGTAATGCTGCTTGAACTTGCGTAACAAACCTATCCAAAAAACTGCTAATTGAAGGATGCCTTGAAGGAAGCTGAAATTTTAAAGAATTTTTCTCTTTCTCCAGTTCTTCCAGTTTCCGTCTAAATTTATCAGCTAGAAATTAAATTAAAAAAAAGTTATTTAACAGTGATTAAAAGGTTCTATTTTATGTAAAAGATGACAAGAGGTTGATCAACAAAAAGTAAAATCCACCTCAAAGACGGTTCTTCACATTTTGATAAAATACATCCATCTGTTTTGCTCAAGGATGAATTACTAAGACTACAATGGAAATCAGAGAACCAGGATGCTCAGCTACTTTCTTCTATGACAAGGACAAAACTGCAGGCTTCCCAGTACTTTCACAGAGTTAATTTGGTAAGGCTCCAAAGAATTGGCTCAAAGTTATCATTTGTGCCGTTTTCCTAGAATTGAATTCAGAGCTGTTATGCTAAGAAAACTCCTACTCTTCACTGTTCCAGTTTTAAAACAATCTTACATAGTAGTTATGCATTTAAAGTCTGACCTTTTAAAAAATTGCATTATTAGGTCAAGAACCGAAGAATCACATATGATATCTGAGCAATAAATTTCCAGCAGAAAATGCACTTTCAATTATAGCAATTAAAAAATTATCTCATTCCCAGCTCTCCTGAATTATGCTTACTTTAGCATCCAACAAAAAGATTTTCTTTCAACATTAAACAAAAATAACAGTGGTCCTTATGAGAGTGCTTCGACTCCACCATAATTCTATAAATTTCTTAAACACTTCTCTACATAAGCTAGTTCTTCTTTGTGTTCTTTGCTGTGTAGAAAACAAATGGAACATATTTCCAGTTAGAAATTATTATTTCTGGTATATATAGTCTCTATTCTTTATAGTGCCAGTGCACTAGCAAAATCACATACCTGACAGATAGCAAGCCTGGCTAGTCCAAGGCAGAACACTTTTGATGATACATTAGTCAAATCAGAGAGTTTTGAGCTAGCCCACAAATGGAAAACCTTTACAGTTCAGTACTTTCCTCAGGACCTCGCTGCCTACAATTTTGTGTGATTAGCATTCTTTCCCTTCTAACATTTTCAATTCAACATGTTACTATCAGAATAAATATCCATCTGTGCATGCTTTTTACTGCTTATTTTCTTTCTTTATCCTCAAAGGGGTTTTAAGAAAAGAGGTTGTTTACATTTGCTGGTTTAGTGAAATGATCCATTTTTACAATAATCTGTCATTAGTATTGATCTCCCTTCTGCTTCTGTGCTGATGGAGTGGAATAAAGACACAGAACATACTAGCAAGACGAGATCTTCTCCCTAGGCCAGCTGACCATTCCAGGATAGTTAAACTCCTGTTGTTTTTGTTATTAGGGTGTACAATGCTGCCAGAAGGCTCTCACTGAAAAGATCACCACTCAAGTTACTGCAGGCTCCAGGCCTTGCACCAACACATGTGTACATACTCTTCTCGCAATGGAGAAACACCTTTTCAGCGGTGGAGGTGAACCACATCTGCTGTGTGTTTCTCAGGGACCACAGCTGCATGGATTCATCCTATCCCTATCACCACAAGGAAACTGCAATTTGGGTCTGAATGAGACTTCTGAGCCCATACTTTGGCCAGAAAAAACATATCAGCATTCGCATTTTGTGTGGAATTTCAAACACAGCCACAAACACAGCCATCAAAACCACCACTGTTACAAACAGAAAAATAAGTGTTGGATTGCGACCAGTGACCACTGAATGCCAAAACAGATGGAAACACCTCCTTTTGCTCAAACCATTCACCACTGGGCTTCCCATGTTATCTGAGTTGGAGCTGTGGCAACCCTCTACAGCCATGCAACAGTGCTGTCATAGTTTTTCAACATAATTATTCTCACACTGTGTGTGTGTCCACCTTTTTCACCGTTCTACTCCTACCCATCTTGGCCCCAGAAATGGGCTATTTTGAGAAGGAAAACAGATGAGGGGATGCACATGCCAATTCATTCTCTCTCTCACTAATTCTTGGCTGCATCCTGCTTTATATATTCCAGTCTACACAGAATTCAATTAGTTTCTACTAATAGATGTTTCCAAGTAATTTGTTTCACTAGTATTTTATAAGTACTATTGTTGGCCGTATCTGCTCGTCACCTCTCAGCACTAAGTGATGGTTTACTCTTTCAGCATTGCAGTTAGGGGTTACGTCTCAAGAGATTCCACCACCCTCAAGCTGAACATTACAGCACTTGGCTTTTGGGCTCCTTTCCTGGAAAGAAGACCCCTCGGTTTGACCAGGCTGATGTCTGCAGTGGATGGAGAGACCAAGGCACCTCAGTGTCAGCTGCAGAGCAGGGAACCATGCAAATAAGGCTTATCTCAGTCCAGCTTTCAGTGCTGCAGCTCAAGAGAGATCTGATCAAGCAGAAGTAGTGGAAATGATCACAAGTCTAGCAAATAGGACACATGAAAGATGGCAATAAGCAGCATTCCTCAACTTAGCATAGATAAAGACCGAGGGGAGTAACTTCCAGTACTACTACATACCTGGAATCTACAAAGAAAGCAGTAATACAATTTTCACCTTTCCTCAGAACTTGAGTCTGTAATAACAAACCTGAATTGCAGCAAAGGTGGTGAGGAAAAACATTAGAGATAGTAAAATACTAACTGCTTGGGACAGCCAGGAAATCTCCACCACTGCTGGCTTTCAGGTCAAATACCTCTCAAGAATAGCTCTGGCACAGTTTTTAAGGTCAAGACCAGCAACATCAAATGTGTTCTCCTGAAATCCTCTTCCCACTATATTTTCTAGGATTTTCCAGCCAAGAAGCCGACACAGAAGGCCTTTGCTGCTCAGAAGCCATAGAAGTCAAGGACACCACTTTCTTTTATCTTTACTGTAGTCTTTTAAGCATATCATTTCAACACAGAAGAGACTTCACAGGATCCCAGAGCTCACTGATAGATTGAGACACCAAAATAAGCCACTCGCACTCAGATACCTCCATCACACACAAACGTTTAATACTTGGTTCCTCTGTTCCATACTTTACCTCAAAATAAGTCATTTTGCACACAGTTTACATGCAAAAAGCAACCCCTCCCTTTGAAGAAGTTATTAAACAAAAACTTTAATATATTCAATACATATTGCTTTACAGACAAGCACTTGGAATAAGGCTTAATTCTCTTTACCAGCCCTTTATTTCACTGTATTCTGTTGCTAATTTGCTGTCATGCAGCAGTCCTACGGATACCCTAGACAAAGAAGCTTCTCCTTCAGTGCAAACAGCAAAAGTCAACCCTTAAATTACCCTCCATCCCAATGTGTTACTGCCTGGTGCACTTCAGCCATCCTACTCAATTTAAAGCCAGCCCAAGGTACAGGCCGGGAAGATGCTGACTAACTGCTGTTCTCATTAAGCAGACAGCAGTCAGAGAACTGCATTTACTCCAAAGATCATGTTTTGTAATAGTTTTGAGCAAAGAAAGTAATTTCCATAATTTTTAATTGACCATATAAGAACATCTGGCTACCTCTCTATTTTTTACATATTCTGATATTTAGTTTATTTCCTTGAAGATAAGGTTCACTTTATCAAAACTATTTATCATAATTTAAAAAAAAATTTAAGAAAATCACCACAGTAAAATTAGAACATCATTTGCTACATACTGCATATATTTATGTTTATTTATGTCTGTTCTTTGCTGATAGGTAGGGGAAGACAACCAATCATGCTATTCCACAAATTGCTGGACATTATGGAAGTGTTTCTTGCTAGTTCAACTAGAGAAGGCCATTTGATCCTGCCTCACAATGCTGTAAAAAAACCACCTCATCATTCTTTCCCTCACTTCCCCCAAAAATGCAAAGGATCCAAACCAGGACTTGTGCAGGGTTTATATACATAAATCACACTCTGCAGCCCTAAAAATCTTTTTCTTACCTGCTAGATACTTCCAGAGCGAGATTATCTCCCTGGCATTCACCTTATTAAAAACTTAAACCTTCCAAAATGACTGAAATGTTCTTATACGCTCAGCATCAAAGATATTGTTACCTATTTTGTAAGAAATAAAGAAGTCTCAGATTCAGCTGCAAAGAGCCCTCTCCTAGCAGTCTGTCTTCAACTGCACACAGTAGTGGGTGTCTAGAGAGGAGACTAAGAACCAGGGTGTAAAGTGCCCCTTTACCTTGATACTGCTCCTGAATCTCTAATGGTTGTCACCTGGACGACTTCCTGAGCAACACACTACTCCTAGATCACTTCACTGCTTTGAGGGGAAAAGAGAAAAGAAAAAAAGAAAGAGAAAAAAAATCACCAACAGGTGGACATCTATCCACCAGAAACTTCTCTTTTCTCAGGCTTTCAGTGCTTTTGGTTCCCAAAATATACTATCACAGCCAATTTCAAAATGGAGTTACGAATTACTGTTTTAATGGGTTCTAGCCGTAGAGTCTTCAAGCATTAAAAGAAAAAGCTGATATTAGAACTAACAGTATCAGAAATGTAATATGAGAGATTTAAAGTCTTGTAGAAATTAGATTATTCTTGTCTACAAACACAGTCCACGAGTTCTTTAACATCTTTTCTAACATCAGACAGCGAAATGCATCTGAAGAAATCAAGAAAGGGCAAGTGTAGGGTCTTGCACCTGGGAAAGAAGAATCCCATGTGCCAGTACAGGTTGGGGACTGACCTGCTGGAGAGCAGTGTAGGGGAAAGGGACCTG
>VWZZ01007517.1:0-42657 GCA_013399095.1 Psophia crepitans | reverse complement strand
CGTGGGGGGGGGGGGGGGTTTGGACTAGATGATCTTTCCAGGTCCCTTCCAACCTCTACGATTCTGTGAATAACCCGGAGCAAATGCTGAATCCACAGTGAACAAAGATTTCATCCAGTTCTGCTCAAAATAATGTCCTGATGCATGGGATGTGTGACAGGAAGGGAGAAGAAGAAACAGAGCAGAAAGAAAATCAGAGAGTCCAAAGGTAGTGTTTGGTAGTCCCTTGTATTTGCTATGGGAATAATGTGATGGTATTGAGGACAGACTCAAATGCAACAGCAGGGCAGACAGACTTGGAAAGCCTGAGCTTCTGGGTCACTTCTAAGGCTCTGGGAAGGACCTTATCTTCCTGCCAGTGAAGCCCCTTTGTAAGTTTACAGAAAGTTCTGGGGAAACAATGTAAAACTGCAGAGAGAAACTTGAGTGGGAGACTTTCCTTGGGCACTCTCAGCAGGCTGCGTGCAACAACATGCAGAAAAACCCTTATTGCTTGAATTATGCATCTCTATTTGTCTCCAGGTAGACTTGAAGTATTTTTGCTAGCAGAACTCTGTCTTCAGAATGCATTTCTATTTTATTGCTGAGCAGATATGAAGCAAAAGGAGAACTGCACATTTGTTTAAAAATTCCTAGCAATGCACCGCATGCTGCTGTGGTTTCAGAAATTAACTTGGTGCTTCATTTGAGCAGCCTGCCTTTGAACTGGACAGACCCCAAATCAATGGGGAACACGGGCAGAGGCTCTTCCAGCATCTGTCCCCAGCCTCGTGCCTTCTTGGAGCCAGCTTTGCCTGAGGGTCCGGTTTGATTCTGCACTGGGTTTATTTTGTTGGTTTCCATACGCAGGGCTCAATGGAAGGTAGAAAAGGGTTTGCTCTGTACCAGTGACCAGACTGCACATGGTAAGAGCTAGTTGTTCAACTACCCCACTCACCCATCACTTAATTTTTTCCCTTCCAACCAAAAAGGCAACCTTGTGAAATTTAGCACTCCAGCTGCGCTCCTGAACTATCAACCTTGAGGAACAACTGAACAAATCAAACTTCTGGTTGTTGAACATCCTTTAGAGTCAGAAGCAACTGCTACAGAAATCACCTCAGAGCAGGAGGGTTTTGTAGAGAATGCTATGGCTCCATAATGCTTTGGTTTGCAATATCCCTCAGCTATCTGGTACTCAGTACAGGTGACAAACCCTTCTAATTCCTGCTTTACCCTACCAAGATGCTAGATTGATGTTTTCCCCCCAATTCTGGTGCTACTCAAAGTTAAAAGACAAGTAACCAGAAGAGTACAAGAGAGTAGGTCTCCTGCATTCCCAGCCAGACTCAAGGCATCAGAGTAGCCAAAATGCACAGCAATGACCTGATGTCACATTTGATGCTACAAGTTTCCCCAGCTGCAGGTAACATCAGCTGCCTACTGTCTTCTCCACTTCTTCTTTCTTAGCAAAGAGAGACCAGTATGCATAAATCACGTGGGAGAGGAAAGTAAAGGAAACCTAGTACTCGAAATAGTCCCTGCAAGAGACCAGAGAACAGCGTGTGAAGGATTTCTTACAAGGACTGCTCAAGCAGACTCTCTGCCTCCCAGCAAGCTCTGCATTTCCCCCCATCAGTCCATACCCGTTACAAGCCAAGAAACTGCCGCATCCTTAACACACATATAACACTTCAGAATTTAATGTACTGAAAGTCAGTGTTGCAGAGTTGAGAAGTCTGAAAGCTTTAAAAAACATAAGAACATACACATTTCAGCTGTTATACTTAAAAAAAGAAGCTTGACACATTGGCAAATATGGATTTGCCCCCTCTAATTCATATTAAATTTAAGAGCATTCATTTAGGCTTTGAACAAAAAGCTAAATTCTCAGAAGTTTCACCGATGCTTCCTCCAAAGCACAAAACCAAGTTTTCCACCTACAGTTTATATCTTAACACTGAAGAGTCTATGCTGTACATGAAACTTCTTCCCAGAAGGGCACTAGCACAAACCTAGTGCAGCCTTTCAGCGTAAATTTTAAACAGTGTCCCTATTTTGGAGAACATCCATCATAGCAATACTGCTGACAGGTTGCCACTCAGATCTGTAGCATTCTCTGTCTCTTAGTAATAACAGTTAAATGGAGCGGTGATTTATGGGCACAAGCTGCAGGACTCACTGGGTTTTGTCAGGGTGTAGGTACAGTTACTTTCAACATCAGCAGGAAGATTAGCAAGAAGCCACAAAGTCAGAAAGGTTTTTCCAGCACGCCTCCGGGAAAGGAGGGGTTGAGAGCCCAGCGGGAAATGTCAGAGTCCTGACTTGTGTGATTAATCTCTTAAGTTACTTGGCCAGTGTTAGAAAACTTTTGCTTTCTCATTATCACCTGGCAATGACACAGGCTGAACTATCCTCACAGCTGTTCTTGCCAGGCTGAGTTTAAGGCACATCAGGACTATCTGGATAAGCCTACATTACAAATTCCTGTAACATGACTATCCTGCAAGCAAAGTAGGTATTATTTGCCACTATCACCTCACAGAGGAGCCTCCAATGGAGGCTCCAATAGTACGAGGCTCAGACAACAGGAGAAAAAAATAAATCCTACTCCAATGAATTCACAATCAACAAATGACAGCCAGAGATAAACGGAGAGGACAAAACATCAGATATACAATACGGGTGAAAATGACGTACAATAATTTCAGTGTACCAGAAGGAGCTTAATCTCCACTGCTCTCAATCTGACAATTCTGAAAAACATTAAGTTTTTATAGTATTTTTAATAGCAAAGTTTTTAATAATAAGAGCTTCGTAAGTATTTTACATCACAGCATAAACTAGCCACTTCCATAATTTTCTAAATGCGGGAGTAATTACAGTTTTTAAAGTGCCTGACATGCATAACAGCTGCTGAAATAGTGGGCACTTTTCTGTATGTGGCAACCCCTTACTCATCTTTGTAACTGCACAAAAATGAAGCTACAATTCCATACAGTGTCTATCCCATATGGTCCTTATCTTCAGACTTGCTGCATTTCTAAATTCCTTCAAATACCACCAGAGTTTTAATGTGTAGGCATTTTTTTGAGACATCATTTCTGGTTTAGTCAATTCACAATAGAAAATAAACAGTGCCCTGTTGACTCTTTGCTTTTCATAGTCTTTCATAAACATCAAGCTTCCAATGAAACCACTGAGATGCCTACATTTCCAATATGATTTTACAATAAAAATAATTTACAGTAACAGCAAAAGATACATTAAAGGAAAAAAACAAGCTGATTGCTGGTGCACTTTATTTGATATCAACATTATTCTGTAAGCAGTGCTGACAGTACTGTCACTACATAAGAAATTATACAGAAATAAAGAAAAACATGTACCGCTGATTCCAGGCTAAATCTGCATTTTTTAAAAAAGTAAGGTTATGCAGCACAATGGCACAGATGCCTATTGTGAATTAAATTTTACTCTTTAAAAGATCCCTCAAGACAAGGAAGCCAGCACAAATCAATGCCAAGCTCCTTGGCTTGCAATACAGTCCCTTCTTTGATTTGAGATAGTAGAGAAGAAGCTTTGGTAAAGGTTTCCAAACAGCACAATTCACATATGTGAACAACTGTCAGCTATATATAAATGTCGAATGTGGACGATACAGCCCCAGTTCACTATGTCTCTTTCCTTGCTCCAGGAATCTCTAAAGCCAACATCTGCCTTTCTTCACTGCCTATGAATAAATGCCATGGGTTGATTAAAAAACAGGGCAGTCAATTAACAGTGAAAAAATCCAATACTCTACAACTAATTGCATTGTATTTGTGAGATACCAGGTATTTTTATAAAGCAAGTTCTAAATACTCTTAACAACAAATTAAAAAATCTGACGGACTATATATGGGCTTTTATACCAAGGATTTTATAACTAGAGGACACAGTCAGGTTATGTTGGGGTTTTTTGTATTGTGCTCTATTTAAGCACGTATTGTGAATCTAAAGTGCTTTGTTCCAGCTGTCAAACAAAGAAAAGACTCCTTTGTTATTGCCTAACCTGAATATTTTGAGAATGCCATCATAAAGCACACTGTTTGAAGGGTAATTTTTGCATGTGATAGAAGTCCAAAACTAGTATAGATAATACTAGTAGAGTTCCGCAAAGGTCTGTCTTCATACTTTTAAAAGCCATGCTGTAAAAACGCACAACAAAGCAGCACAAAGTCTCGGCTAAGAAACACTAACGAGTAAGCATAGAGTTGCTTTAAGTTGAAGCTTGAAAGAAAATAGCACAAACTTTAAAGTGTGTTGTATATTATATTGTGCAATATTTCCCAAGGACTACCTATAATAGGTGAAGAAATCAGCTTGCAGTTCTGCTTAAGCCACCAGCTACAGATCAGCACCACCAGAACCAAAATGCAATTAGGCATTATCTTCCTTCTGTGGCAAGGCACACTGATGAAAAGGTATCAAATATTCTTTCTTACAGAATGGATATTACACACAGAACTATAAAGAGAATATAAACACATGCACACAACCCTGAACGGATTGCTGTGAAAACTGCAGTGGGGAACTCTACAAGGAAACTTGAAGCTTTGCTTTAGAAACAAAAAGGGAGACAAAAGATAAAGGAACTCTTTGTGGTAACTGAGCTGAAAACAGTACATCCATTCATTACGGATGAGTACCTGGATCCCAGAATTTTGCTTTTGGTTAAAGAAAATCTTTTTTCTTCCTCTCTTGGTCCCTGCATTCCTCTTCATGAGTTCCCACAACAGAGCTCAATGTTTTCTTGTATTCGAGGTCTCCACTCTCACATTCAGTAGTCTACATAATCGCAAATACATACACCTAATTTCCTTTTTCATTGTTCCTTCCTTATTCCCAATGCTCTTCAAAAATTAAAACTTTACTCTCAAATTAAGCTGACACCCTTTCCCAAGCACTCTCCTGCATCAGTGGATGCAACACACAAAGAACACCTGTTTAAAAACTACTAAAGATGCTAGCTTAGTTCAGTCTAACCACTTGTCCAATTTCCACCAGCTATAACTGTTCTAGCACCCAGAAGTTACGCTGTTCTACTTCATCCAGAAAAGACCATATCCTAAGAAAGCAAGCAGTAAGAGAGAACAGTTTACAACATTTGTAATTTGTTCTCAGACTATTTTGCCTGCCATGAGTCAAAATCAATTCACAAGTTTTAAAATTTCATAGAATCACAGAATGGTTTGGGTTGGAAGGGACCTCTAAAGATCATCTAGTTCCAGCCACACTGCAATGAGCAGGGACATCTTCAACCAGATGAGGTTGCTCAAACCCTTGTCCAACCTGACCTGGAATGTTTCCAGGGACGGGGCATCTACCACCTCTCAGGGCAACCTGTTCCAGAGTTTCACCACACTCATCATAAAAGGTACCTTCCTTATATCTAGTTAGATCCACTAATATCCACCAGCTCAAGGAATCTGACTTCAGTGGCAAAGGAAATCATTTACACAGTTGCTGACTATTAACATCTGATGACTTATTTCCTGCCCTTCCCTTTGAACTTGGCCTCACTAACCAATTCCTCTTCCTCCACATGCAAATCCCAGTTTCTTCCCATTCTGTTCCTGCCCCTTTACCCTCTTCCCTTCTCATATCCTCCACCTCATCTAGCATCTGTTTCTTAAAGTCTCCTTTCTTTCACAAAAAGTGATTTGGGTTCCTCCTAAATTTCTGCTTGACTTGAAAATACACTGCCTGATTTAAACTGGCTCCCTTTTCCCCCACCATACTCCAGACTGTGATCAAAGGTTAGAATAAAGTTAACTTTTGGTGGGGCAGAGGGACACAAAACCTGACAAAATAAAGCTTTTTAGCTATTTGGCCTACACATGCAGTTTATTTGGCTTGCATATTCTAATACTGAGGTCTTGACTGTTTCCTAGCTACCATCTTCAACATTGCTTTCCCAAGACTGCTTTTGGTACCAAAGCATAGGTGGGGTAAACAGAAAACAATTTTAAATCATTTTGGGCAGTGACATCTGTAGTTGGATCCTGCAACTCTGGAAGGCAAAAGAAAAAAAATATAGAGTATCAAATGTAAAAGCTGTAAACCTTCCCTGCCCCCACCCGGAAACTATATTTCAAGCACACATTGTCCAATCGATCCCCAATTTCAAAATATTCAATATTTTCTGACATTCCCAAAACAGCACCAAACTCTGTAAAAAATTCAGAAGGTTTGTGGGGTTCAAAGCACCCTGCAAAGTAAACTTCTCTACAGAAACAGGTTCTCAAGCTGAACTGGAACAAAGCTGCATCTCACTGCAACAACCTCAGAGGGGGAACTACTTCTGCTACCATGTCGTACTTCACGTCAGCAGGTTCGCAGCAGTGTAACATACTGCAGTGCAAGCCACCACCTTCCACCAAAGCACTGCCCTGACACAGAGAGTTCTCCTGCTCCCTACGCACATGTTACAGCCCTTGCACTACTCACTCACTGTGTGAAAGTGAGAAGACTTTCCCTTAACTGGCACAGAAACCCAAGGCAGACAAACCGCCCCGAGCAGTCTTCAGCTTTAAATATTTTTTAAATCTCCCAAAACAGATCCTTACCCGTTATGTTGCTGAGCGGGTATGTTTTCACAAGTAGCATAGACCAGATGCCTACCAGCAAACAAAGGTCCCAGATATCCCCCTCAGATATTGACTCCGTACTGGAAGTGGTATACTTTCACAGACTACTGTTCATTTAGACCCATCTGAAAACTCAAAAAAAAAAAAAAAACCACCAAAAAAACACCCACACCACCAAAAAACCCAGCCCAGCAGATTCTTATTCTAAAAACTACTTTGGTTTGCTGAGCTACTTCCCCTTCCATGGCCTGCAAGTCTCTGTTACAGAAGAGGAGCAGATGTAACACGCTTCCCTGAAACAGTAGCTGTGTGTTCTGCCTGGGAGGAACAAAGCCTTGAAACACTGAGATCCCCACCGCAACACAGTCGTTTATAAATGATCCAGTCCATATGGTAAGCCAAGAGGGTGCAGAGCTGGCAACTTGGGGGCACCATCTTTCTGAAACAGATCTGTACCAACGCATTGTGGTAGAGTCAATCCACCTGCCACATTCATCCCGTTACAGAGGCTTCCAGGCACAAGGAAGGTGGCTGTTTTGACAAGCTTAGCCTTGGAGCTGCCTGAATTCCACTGCCAGAGAAAAAGAATAAAATAACTAAATGCAAGGCAGGCAACCGCCCACACTACGTGGGATATGGTCAGAAACAAACAAAAAGCTTAGATGAGTCGCTCAAAAGCCCAACATCCTACTAACAAAGCATTGTAAGAGTATCTCAGAATTCTCTGTTTCCCCATTCTCATCCATCCACCAGTACTTTTACAGAATTTCTTTTGAAATTATCAGCAGCTCAAGAGTATTATAGGAAGAGAGACAACAATTAAGAGCTGTTTTATTTCCCTGTAGGGAGCTCACAAACCTGCTCTGCACTGGAAAGACTAACATGAACATATGAAAGGAATTAACATACAAAACATGGCCAGTGTACTTATATTTTCCTTATCGCTGGCTCCCCATAAGGCTCGCAAAACACTGAATGCTAACCAAAATATCATAGGAACCTGCAAGTCTTAAGCATAAGCTTGAAAAAAAGAAAGGGGGGGAAAAAACCCCTAAACAAACAGTAGTTACAGGCATAATCGAGATAGAAAGGTTACTCTCTCTAGATAGGCTTTGTCCAGTTTCTTTTTATGCACCTACACGTACCTACATTTTCAGGCAAAAAAAACCCCAGTAGGGATATACAGCACGGTTTCATGGAAAGCGTTCTGCCCATGGCTGTGTCAGGTGGCTTCAAATCACACTCTGCCTGTTCTCTCATGAGCAGATTCTACAGTGCTGCTGCAGGATCTCAGAAGAATAACCCCACTTCTTTCAGCTTCTAGGTCCTGTCTGTAAAAAGTAGATAGTAACAATTGCTCCATAGGGGCCTCATTAGGCTTAATTAACACCTGCGTGAGATCTTCAGATGAAAGGATTGCTGTAATTACACAATCTGAACTGCTTCTTGCATGAGAAACCTTATGTTATCCCTTTCATAATTTGACCTTTTCTTAAGTTAGTGCCCTTTTGTTTTTTTACAGGACCCTGTTCCCTATAAAAGACTATTACCTCCTGGAGTCACCTCCTAATTTTCTGATTTCAAAAGCAGATAAAGCCCAGCCCCTCTTTCCTATTTGAACAAAAGGAATCCTGTTTTATTTTTTTTTAATCATTTTTTCCCCCACCTTCCTCCCTTTTACACACACACGTTACTTTTTTTCATGTTTATGATATTCTTTTCATCCTGGCTCTGCAGCTGTCCCCACAGTCCCAGCACAGAGCTCCTGGAAGCATTTCAGGCATAAGAATCAAGAATTACCACCCAAGCATGCAGAGCAGCAAGCAGGGCTGCACAGGAGGATATCAGCAGAGGTCAGTAGAGAGAAGACCAAGACGCTCTTCTAAGGAAGTTCCACAGCCCTGTAACTCTACTTTAGTCACCCTTCAGTAAAGCAATTACAAATGAGACAACATCCCATCGCCCACCAAACACAGTCAGGGGCCCAGCTGGATTGCATTCACATAGGAACGGCGGAAGCCACCCAAAGACAGCCACTGCAAAGAAGCATGACCTCCTCCAGCATGCAGATCCACAGAAGAGCCTCTCGCATATCCAACCTGAGTGGAGCGCAGCAATGCCATGGCACCTTCCCTGATCTCTGTGCTTCAAGCTACAAGACTCTAAAATCTAAAAGGATAGGAGCACCTGGTAGAAACCGAGCTCAGAGAGCGAGCTTTGGCTATTGCCACTGTCTCTGGAAGGCATTCAGAAAAGCAGGTGGTCTGGAAAGGACGATGGATTTGCCATTTTAATATGAATCTACACTCAAAAGACAAGTCTTTCAAGTGCGATCCCTTTGTAGGCCCCAGAACTGGAGCTCACTAGACACAGGTTCTGCTTCCAGCCCTGCAGCTGAGCTTTCTAGACATCTCCTGCAAGCACATAAAATAAATGCACTAAAGCCTGCTATCTTCCGTAGCATGTTAACTACAAATGAAACTCTACAAGAAATATGTTTTTATTAGCATACAGCTTCACAATAACTAATTTCTACTTTCATGAGTTACAATTAAGTAGTATTGCTACAGTAGCAAATCCTGCTATGATTTTCACCCTGAGTCAGTACATCCACACCACCTGTTTTATCACTGGAAAAGGAACATTTCATCCAGCCTCCCCCTTGACTCTGTCCAGCAGCATCTCCTTCTACTGAAATTGATGGAGCAGATTATCTTTGAATTAACAAGTAAGGATTACATTAATGTGTCTGAACAGCAACCACTATAAAAAATCTGCCTTTTTCCCTTCCATATACCTCCTGCAAATGCAGCAAAAGATAGCTGAGCTGCTTTCCTCTCCCACACCCATTCAGCTCCTTTTTACTTTACCTCAACTGGACAGCCTGAGAACAACTGTGGCAAAATATGTAGATCAGACAGATGGTATTTGCTGCTCTTTTATCAATCCTGCCGCTCCATAGTTTTAAAAAGCCATGATAATTCATTACTTGAATAGTCTCAGACAGACCCTGGGTTCCACTACAGCTTTATCTGATCCATTCTGTAAGTGGATTAATTCTATTTACAGCAAGTATCCGAACCTTTGACCAGAGCAGAAAGGGACACTGGATTATAACAAGTCACCTGAAACAACTGACTTTTGTTCTTTGCTTTGAAATTTCTCCTCAAAAAGCACAATCTTCTCTTCAGACTTGTCAAAATGAAGCAGGGAAAAGCTGACCTCTGCGCTTCCCAGCCGGAGCAGCGGGGCTCCTTTACGGTTTTCTTGACACTATCCACCCTCACCCCAGCATCTCCTCACACCTTCCCATTCCTCACCACAACCAGAGCTCCTCTCTTCCCAGAATTATATCTGACCGTTATTTCTTTAATATATTAATAAATAATCAAAGAAGCTACTCGTGCATATATAAATATCCATCTTTGGATGGAACGTGTGTATATGTACACACAGCCTCCCACCCTCTTGGAGACGTGTCTGTCTTGTCATATACTGAAAACTGTCTATCTGACTTTTACAGACAAAGGTGTTAAGACAAGAAGCAAGGTTAGAATAAAGAAAAACATTGTTATTTGGTTACAGAACAACCAAGGGAGGAAAAAAGAGTTAAGCCAATAGATTTTACTCTGAATATCACTATTTGACTACTATTTTGCTAAAATATCCATTAATCAGTGCTCAAACTGCAATTTAGGCAGCGGTTGTTTCTAAGCAAGTTGTTACTTAGTGATGGAAGATATGCAAATAACTTTTATCATGTTATTTACTAGAGGCTCCACATTTCAACACATATCTTCTTCCAAACAATAAGCTCCTGTCGAGTTGGTGTTCCATCAAATCTGCCAATTGTAACTCATTTGGTGCTACAGGACAAGCCGACACATTGCATAAAGGTCAAGTGGAAAAATGTCCCTTCCACTACATCAATGTCATAAATTGGTAAAGGTCACTCCATCCAATAATTACTACTACAGAAAATAACTTTGTTGCAATCTACATGACGGGGGGGGGGAACACAAATCAGTTCAAGTCCTTCATTTTTTTTCCATTTTTTGTCATTTTTTCCAAGACATGACAAACTAACATTACTGTCATTTTCTTGTAGCCTATACAGTCTAACAAGAACAGCTTAACCTACAGGCTCTATAGCTTCCACAAGTACGTCAGTTATAATACACAAAGTTACATGAGGACAACTTTTCCATAAAAACATGAAAATTAAACCGTCAGCATTTATTGATAATAACACCTTATAACTCTGAAGCTCCAAGCGTGACAGGAGCTCAGTGGGCGTTACAGTCTTTAATTAAAACTCTGAAGACTGTAGTACGGCAAGTGATGATATACCCCTTCTACAGACGGCTCATCTGAGGCAGACTAAAGCAGCTTGCCTACAGTTAAAACAGCAAAAAGCAAATATGATCACGGTGTCTAAAACAAACAAAAAACCACCCCACCCAAAAAAAAATATCTGTTGGGATTTTTTTTTCTTTTAGTGCCCTATGCCTGTATAATAATTCATTCTCTCTCATCAAAACTTTTTCTTGTTTCTCCAGAAAGTATCACTGTCATTTGGAACACAACAGTGTGCTGTAAAATGTAAAATTAACGTATACAAATACAGTTAGCATTAGCCCATTTTAATGCTGGAGCTGAAATCCTAAGGCTGTGAGCAACAACCCAACTTACACAAACACACGACCCTCATCAACCAAGGAAACTTCAGTTGCGTTGGGCAACGATGGAAGAGAAGGGGTAGGAAGATGTTCAGGTTCACCTCGTCTCACGACATCAATCCAAAAGTGATTCATATACAACTCAGTATACTCTCAGTTTCCATTATTAATGAAAGATTAAAAATTGAACACTAGCACATAAGATTCAGATCCTGTATCATCAAGATAAGTTCAGAAGAAATTTTGCAGTTACTGGGAAGAGTAGAAGTATTTTACACACTGGACTCAGAAAAAAACAAAACAAAACAAACAAAAAACCCCACCACCACCACCAACAACAACAAAAAAAACACTCAAGGACCACAGCGTGCAATCAGTGCTCTGATTGTAAGCACTGGGCTTCTGGATTTGCTGCACGGCTGCTTAGGTCTTACTAAATTTCCCAGATGCCAGCTGAACGTAAGAAAACAGTATGCATCCTAAGCAAGCTTTAGATTAAATCAAGAAAAAACAACTTGTTGTTAAAGAAAAAAAGTTAACTCGACACGGCTGCAACTCTGTCCCTAATAAACAGAATAAATATAAACTACCCATATGCCTCCAGAATGAGGCTGATGGAAATAATATAACCAACGTTAAATAACAGGATCAGGCCATCATGTCAACAAGTACTCTAGGAGATATAGCACAGGTATCTAAAGCCACACACCTCAAAACATTATTGCTCCATTAAAAAAATAAAAAAAAAAAAAAGGTCTGGCACAGCCCAGTCACATCTAGCTCCTTTCATAGGTTTTCACTTCCACAGGGAAAGGGAGGCTGGAAGCCGGCCAAGGGACTGGGTGGCATTCTTCACAGACCTCTTCACTGCCACTTCAGCTGCCACATCTAAGAAGGGGAATGATGTTTGTTTTACCCTCTGGCACATTTCCTAAGTGTGTCAAATTCAACTAGCTATTCAAAGATACTCAATAACAACACTATCAAGACCTTAAAAGCCATAATGGTTTCTTCAGTGACAGGCACTACGAACGATGGCAGCATCACAATGTTAGGTTGTGAGCAGCTGCAGAAAAGGACATCCAGAAGAAAACAAAATTAGTCTCAAAATCTTTGTTTTCTAGCTGTTCAGTAGCAGACAGGAAATACCATTTTAAGGTCTCCTACTTTTAGGTTAACAAAGCACTGTTTGACGAATGTCTCTTGAGATGTGGATGCTTTAACTGTACCTGCATTAACACAATACAGTGTGTCACTTCTCACATTTTGGAGAAAGTTATTTATGTCTACTTGGAAACTTCTTAGAGAAAGTTTGCCCTTGGTCAGCTGTCTCCTACCTGAAGAGGCAGAAGCTTAAAAATCCATAATCTAAATATAAAGTATCTGAAAGTCACGGAAGTCAGTGAGATTCTCAGGTGCACAGCCTATTTGCAGGCTGGAGCAGTTGTACAAGCCTAAGTTGAGGCAGAAAAAGAATCTGGGGTTTTTTTTGTGGGTTTTTTGGTTGGTTGGTTTTGGTTTGGTTTGTTTTATAAAGGACTAGAAAGAAAAGTTTACAGACAAGACCTTATACCTTTCCAAGCACAATCCAACAGCACGTAAGTACATACAACAAAACCCGGGCACACTGCATCAGCAGGAAGAACAAAACCACTCGAAGTGACAAGAATTGCCAGACTAGATCAGACTCAGGTCCCCCAGCACAGGATCTGGCCTGCAGCAGTGACAGCTGGATGGTTCCACATTTCAAGGGATGGAGAGAAAGGCCTACAGGGCAGCCCTGCCAGCCTTTGGAATGCTGCACACACTTCTGGTGCCAGGAAATCTCACGGATTTCTTCAGCAGGCTCCAGGAATTACCAGGCTGCTGTATCTTATCCTTAATGCAATTACGCTATGATGAACAATAGGAAATACACCCTCCAATAAAATTCCATTGTGCTAAGTTCTCAAAATCTTTTCCAGAAATACTTTTTTGAAGATTTAAGCAGAAGGTGCAATCAGGTACAACAGGCAATGTGTCAAATACATGAAAGAGTATAACAAAAAATGCAAGAAAATATTTGGATAAAGTTTCAAAGAAAGTAAAAGTCTTAATATTATTCTTTCAGAAAACTATAGAATATGGCCCCTCTGTACAACTACCTTGTCTCCTACATTATATCCCTGTTACTGAGCTTCACTGATGATCAAAAGCTATTTTTCTTCAAACAAATTCTAGAGAATTTCTCACTGACACTGCAAAATTTACACTGTCATAATTCTAAGTTATATTCACCTTCTTTCTCCACTATTATTAGACAGAGGATTAACATAAAACTCCCAAAAAGTTAGAAATAAAATCTTTTATAAGTAGCAAATATCTCTCTTGTCCAATTGAGATATTTCTGGTCATGCCATCCAGTTTCACAAATCTCCCTTTGGGAATCAAACAAACCATTGTTTGTCCTTCTACTTAACTTGACTCTTTAAATTACTTATTTCCTAAGGAAAGGATTAAGATATTTAGATATTAAGATATCCTCTAGCACTAAGCTGCTTCTCCTTTCCTAGCTTGGCTTTATTTTCTTCAAACATAAAGACGAACGGCTTATTTACCTAAATCCATCAACAACAAGCCCTAGCTGTGAAACGAGTACAGATTTCCTCCAATTCTGGCAAAAATGATTGGAACGAGATTAAAATCTTGTTGGTGGCTGGCCACGAGGCTCTCATCAGGGCGGAGTGTGAAGCTCACCCGATGGGGTTAGAGCAAGCGGTAATTCCAGCAGAACCCCAGGCCTGCGGGCTGCCAGCACGCCTGCAGTCACATCAGGGCTGTGGAAGCAATGAGACCACCAGCAGCTTTAGCTCCATGCAGAGACTTGGAAAGGAAGCAAAAGCTTTATACGTGTGAGCTTCAGGAGCCAGGTTAGCAGAGATGTCTCACGACAGCTCAATGCAGGTGCTCCACTCCCAATAATAAAGGCAACCTGGGAATTTCCTGGAGATGCTGGGGGCAGGAAGAATGGCTGCACAGAACTGATAGAAACAGAGGAGGAGGAAAGAAAGAAAGGAACAGTGATGCAAACTATTAAGAAGGTGCAAATGTTGCCAGCTGCAATAGAAAGTAGGGCAGAAAGCAGAAAAGACAGTAACTGCAGACAGCGGACAAAGAGGTTTCAAGGAATGTGCTCTGAGGCAAGAGGTTAGGCTGGGAAATAACAGAGCAGCAAGGAGGCTAGAAGAAAGGAGAGTATTTGAGGCCAGACATTTAATGTGTCCTCCACCATCTCTTGGGAAAAAAAGAAAGCAAAAAGTATATTATTCAATGTAAATATTTGCTTAAAACCAAACAAACAAACAACCCACAACAATCCCACTGTTCTTGCAAAATTGGAAGCTCTGACAAGACCAAGGACAAAAGGTATAGGCAAAGAGCAAGCCAGAAGTACAGTCTGTTCTCTCACTCCCAACAGACCAGGACAGCAAAGGGTAAGTTTAACCCAGCCTCTTCCCATTACACCTTCCTGCCAGAATTCTTCTCCGGTGACCACACATAGAAGCCTGAAGCCTCAGGAAGGGGCAGGGAACTTCATCCCTGGCGGTATTCAAGGCCAGGTTGGATGTGGCTTTGGGCAACCTGGTCTAGTGTAGGGTGTCCCTGCCCATGGCAGGGGGGGTGGAACTAGATGATCCTTGAGGTCCCTTCCAACCCAAACCATTCTGTGATTCTGTGACTAGGAGCCAAAGATAACCTCGCACAATCTGACCCAAACCATTCACAGCCAGCAGCAAAACAACACACAGAAACACACACCGTCACCACCCAAATCCTTTACACTAGTTGCCAGGGGGCACAGATTCAAACCACCAGCATCTAATTTTGATGCCAGTATACTGCGTGAGGCTCCCTCCCACGCTGAAGAGCACAGTGGCTTGACCTCCAGCTCCTTTCACACCTGCACTGTTGCTCCTGAGGCTCCCGTGGGCTTCCTGCAAATAAAGAAATGCAGGAAACACCACCTGCTAAGGAAAGGTCAATAGCTTTCATGACTGGTGAAAATTAACTCATTGAGTGAAAGGGACAAGGAAGATGCACCTTATCATCATGCCCCTAATCTTGACTTCAGATTACAGCGAGGCAGCGGAGTGACTATTTTGCACCAGCTCGGAGCCTGCAGCCCAGAGGTCAGTTATAATCACAGAAATGCAGCACAGCAGCAGATAATATCCACTGTCACCCCCAGGGAGACCACAATTAGCAGGTGAAGAACAAATTCAAGCCGCACTCACTAGGTGACAAGAAGAAAAAGGCCAACAAAGCCTCCTGGCTGAATGAATACAGTAAGGGCACAGGAGAGGAAGAACCTGTAACTCAGAGGAGGAAAAAAAAAGACACTTGCCAAGCACCTTCCTAAAACACAAAGTGGAGGGAAGAAAAATTACTGCTAGGAGATACCCTAACACTCTTCTTTGTGCACAACTCCCATGCCTGAAAGACTGGGAATCTTCATTTTTAAAACAGCACCTGCTGAGGCTGAATTTGCACAGTAGGAGCCCTGGCAACTCCTCACAGCTAAAGTTAAGGTAGTAAAGAAATAGCTGTTTGTTAGCCCTTTCACCAAATAGGAACCCCAAACAGCATATTTCTGAATGAACAAGTGCAAAACCCTAGAGTACAGAATTCACCAAGGGACAGCAGTTCTGACAGATCCCTATTTCCCACTGGGGTTACCCTGGTAATTAACACTCCCTTTTTCATTACGGTCATTCCCACAGATTTCAGTAGCAAGCAGCTGTCTATGCTTGGAAGCGGCCAAGGAGAAAGGAAGGAAGAGGCCATCAATTGAAAAACAAGCATGGCATGGCAAAAGCATTACCCGCACAAAGACCACGCACAGGTAGTACAGCACTGAACACATCATAATACTGCTAAGCACATCCCAAATCCACAGGATGTTTCTCAGACAGGTATTCAAGGCAAAACTGGCCTCCTCGCTGATAGGAGGAAGCAGGACAGTCATGAATTTTGTAAGAGCTGGTAGTGATGCAATACTCATTCAACTTTTTGACCTTACCCTGAGCTCCCAAGAACATTCTCTGGCTAGAAATAAGCATCGCTACAGCTTCATCCTAACTTTCAAAAGAAATCTGCAGCAGTTAGTTAATCTTAGCTGAGCAGAATATTAACATTAAGGAAGACCCAGCCTCTCTGTATATCTCTCCTACAAGTTGGTTCGGGTTGTTGCTTTAAACCCTTTGCATAGAAGGGGTGATTGGTATTTTTTGTGACCTTTAGCTGGCCTCCAGTATCTTCTGTCTACTCACATGGAAGCTGAGATGATAGGTTTGTGCACTATACAACACTTCAAAAAAAGACCTCCAACTGCGAAGAGTCAATTGGCCTGTAGATGAGAATTGGGGGGAAAAAAAAAAAATCTAGTATTTCACACTGTTTTCTTGATTTTTCCAAAGGTTATCCAGCGTACTTTGGTATAGGTAGCCTTTCTGGTTACCTACCAGGGCTGTATAAATGCTTTCTTTGCTTTCCCCCATGGGTACTTCAAGAAATTCTGCACCACAGGTAACATTTAGCAGTATTTCTTTTAGGCAGGCATTGGAGATATTCAGAACAATGTGTACTGTTGCATTATGTAACAGACAAATATTTAAAAATATACTTTGGTAATTTCAGACAGACATACAGCTTATCTTTGTAATGGATGGTGAAAAAGAAATTAAGATCACATAAAAAAAGCACAAGAAAGTCAACATTCCTTGGAACTAATAATCATCAACTATACGTACCTGAACAACTCCTCTTTAGATCTTCCTACAAAGAAATACGAATCCCACAGGCATCTGCTTTACATGAAAGAAATGAAAAAACCCACATCTATCTTGGCTAAGAACACCCCACTTTCTAAGGTTCCTGCTGCAGCACTGGAGAAGGTACACGAGCCACCAACCTGCCCACATATGTTACAGAAAGAAATAATTTGGGTAAGCGCAGAGAAGGCCAGGCAGCACAGCGAACTTTGAAGCAGGGAATTGGGAACACAAAAGTTCGCTTTTCTAACAGAAAGAGAGGAAAGGCTGTCTGTTAGGAAAGGCAGAGCCAGGAAAGCTTTTAGGAGCAAGAAGGGTAAACTTCTCTGAAGAACTAATTTTTCGTTCCTCCTAACTTCTGAAATAAAAATTGATTTTGTAGGCAACCGCTCAGTTTGTTATTAGTTGCTCTTAACAGCATTCACTCTGAATGACAGATAGAGGGACTTCGCAAGGAAGTTTCTATTAAGCAATTATGCCCTATAAAATTAAAGCAGTGCAAAAAGGGCTCCTAGACAAATTAAAGCAGGCATCGCACACAAGGCAGGCTTGGCCACTAACTCCAGAGAGGCAGGAGACACAATGCTGCTGCTTGCACGCGAGGGAGGCCAAGAAACACAACTGACACCACTAATAGCACAGTCCCTGTAGAAGCACACATGGAGGTACAAGGAAACTCTCACCACAGACTTGTTGAAGTCAGAGTACAAGTTTACTTCCTTAAAGCTACAACCCAGGGAATGCTTGTCCAGCAGACCCAGGCCTGCTGCGCTATCACCCCGACTGACTCCAGCCCTTCCACGACCTACCCCTCCTGTAGCCATCATGTGAACTGAGCTCTAGCTTGCATAGAAACTGAATTCACATTTTTCTCCTCCAACACCTGAGGAAAAGCAGCATTTTTCTGGACACTTCAACAAGCAAAATTTCACATGTTTTGACATAATGAATAGTTTTTTCCTGCATTCAAAGAACCATGCCACAAGAGAAAAAAGTGAAATACAGCTCAGCTGCTTTGCTGCCCAGACTGTTCCTAAGCAGCTCCCACCCATTTACACTGGGGAGGCATTCACACACACAGGCACACAGCCTTGCCTGCTCCTTGCTTGATTTAAAAGGAAAGGGATTTTTTCCCTTCTTTTTTTCCCTGAGAAAAGTAATAGCAATGAAATAGTTTTGCTGAGCATGTAAGGCTGCCCCTAAATATTCGGACTGAATGGGTCAGTCAATACAACTGTAGGAAAGCAGAGCCTAAGTATTCTGAAAGCAGGAGGAAGGACGAGAGAAACACCTGCCTGTAACTGGGGCAATTTCAGCTCTTGATCAGAAGTGTTTTCTCCAACAAGGAAAGGTCATAATTAAAATATTTCAAACCAACACACCCTGCACTTCAATATGAATTTAGGTTTGATTTTAATTACTGCTGTGCACTTAAAAGCACTAGGCTTCTTTGATTTATTCCTTTTGTTTGTTCTTTGAAAGGACAGGACAGCAGATTCCCTATGAACTCAGGCAACAGAGCCTGGCATTTGGCCTATGAATATAGAGTAGCAGACACTACTTGTTCACGTCTGGAGAAGGTCAGGAGCAGTGCAGCACCCTTAAGCCACCAGGGCTACTTTCTTAACCCTGTAAACACAAGACTTCAATAGAAATACTGATGCACTATTGAGCTTCCCGCTTCCAGTTCACCAGTTTGACTCTTGCTCAGATTAAGGACTGAGAAATTGTTTCCCTTGAATGGTATTTGATAGATCAGGATTTTTCAGCAATAAACCCCATTACTAGGCTTTGCACTACAGCAGGAATCTTTTCTCTCTGTATTCCTATATGTTCATCATTAAGAGATTCATGCAATTTCAGATGACTTCCATGAAGAAAGTTTTTGCTGTCACTCAGGATCACAGCTTCAGTGCAGAGCAGCAGCTGAAAGTCGTTCCACTACACCACCAGAGTATTTGCCAGTACTGGGAGTCACCCATGCCCTCGAGACTGAGCAGGTGAAAGTCAAAATACGAAAACAAGAGAAAAGAGACAAGAAAAAACCCCACAACTTTATTAAAATATTTGAATGTAGGTGGCAGAAGCACACTGCCAGCTATTTGAGCTTTAACAAATAGGAAGTCACATACATTGCAATTTATGCAGGCTTGATTCATTGCAGTCTTAAAGCATCTTGAACTCTTCTTTGCCTCCACAAAAATCCAACTGTACTGATGATTTCCTACAACTTCAGCTTCGTCCCTTCTTGACGCCTAGCTGTGACCTCTCATAAATTAGACCTCATTTAGAGACGGAAATAAGTTGCCACCTCCATCCAGTGTCAAGCTACGTATAGGACTTCACGCTAACCATAGATTTAAATTTAATGTTAAACCATGCTTCTTGTTTAAGAATTTCTTCTGCTTCCATAATACACTTTTCCACCTGTGCTTTCAGAAAAAATTCAGCAGCCAAATGATGTACTCTTCATCTACAAATGTTTTTGTTTTAGTTTTTCAAATTTAAATGGTCTTACTATTAAACAACTAACTTTATCTTTAAAAATTGTTTTCCAAGTCACCTGCTAGCTGAAAACAAAACTGAAAATTTTCCCCAGTCCTTGTTACACCCAAGAACTTTGTTTGCTAATAGTAATATATATAATTTCAATTCCAGCAACAATTCTTTTACTGTTACTGATATGCACAACCGGAAATTCCAAACTACTTGCTTTTGAATTTCAACTTTTCCAATACGTGATCAGTACTGTCTTTTTATGAAAAATAAATCTTTGCTGGTTAGTCATTTTAGTTATCTACATGTTCTCTTGGTTATTCAGATGTAATGAAGCAGGTAAAACTTGTAACTTAGTTGATATTATCAATTATAAACTACTGCAAAGTACCAAAATGACTTTTTTAGAGAAGCAACTATCACATTCTCACTGTGAAGTTTCAGTGGTAAGCACAGAATCTACCAGATCGTAAAGCAAAGCTAGAACTGGCTTTTCCCCTCACACACATCACAATATCACACCATCACTTACAATGCATTTTACCACACCACCACGAAATGGGTAGCACAAGGCTTGTCCTGCTAACTAGTCAGCCAGGGCAACTAGCCAAGTCGGAACAAGACAAACTTCCAGGCATACAAGCCCTTCCTCAAGCTAGTGTTTCCAAAAGCTTGTCTGATTATGGTCAGACTCCTGAAGATATTTCCGCCTGTGAAAACCCTGTCTGGAAATCATAATAGCCCTGCAAAATACCTCCCTGAGAAATCAGTGAATTTAACTCCAGAAATTCAACACCTGTGCCTACAGTCCAAGACTAATCTCATCTGACTCGCAACACAACAGGAAGAAAACAAAGAAAAGTTTCCCACATCTTTTGCACAACTGAAATCCTAGAGCTAGACAAAAATGTTATAAAACATATTTATTCAAGAGTGCTTATTGAGTATTGAAGTTATAGTTATGCATGTCAAATTCAAGCCTCCGTCCCCTGTGTGCTTTCACTCAGCATGCCTCCACCAGTTTTTCAGGATACATCAGTTAGTACCTCCGTGCAACATGCCTTTTGAAAGTTTCTTCAGGCAGAGGGAGAAACTGGAAACAAGTTTGTCCAAAATTTAGATGCTGTAATTCTAGATCTTACGTCAGCCACATCTATTCTATGTTTAGGGTTGAATACTAGGACAGCATAGAAATATTTCAGGTACAGCACATCATGAAAACATTAATTCTGAGACCAATCCACTCATTTATAAGCAGGTCTCATTGTTGAGACCATTATCCTGGTGCTCTAATCTACAATGCTGTCCCTGACGCCTTGGCGAATGCAGCAGATGCTTTGTATGGTGCCAGGGCACATACAACCCCAAGCTGGTTTTGCTCTTCACTTGCCCTGACAGAGTCTCTCAAGAAGATGAACGCACCCTGAAGAGCTTCTAGCAACCCAAATGTTAAAGCCTCTTCTCTATATTATGCTATTTCTCCAGTGAGCTATCACAGGCAGGGAGACATACAAAGGCACGTAGGAATGCCAGAGGCGTGCATGAATGAACACCCACAAAGAAGTCAGATGAAGAGTACCTTCTGCAATGACCTAATCAAAGAGGCTGTACACCTTTATTTGTATTTGATTCCAACATCATATCTGAACGACACCTCTGATTCACAGCACCTCACTTTGCTTTCTGTTCAACTTTGCCACACATCAAACCAATCCAACTCATTAACTTCATCTACTTTTTCAAGCTTTAAAAATCTCAGTGAGCATCGAGATGCCCCAACCACCTCCCCACTCCTCAAATCAAAAACTACCAGGAATCCTGACTAGTATTGGACTGGTAGGATGATATCAACAAAAGTAGTTTAAAACTCACATTACCTAACATCAGTTTGGATGCTCCCACTCTCAGCATTTCCTACAGACTCAGTAACTCTGTGTTCAAAGCATATTATCGCGTAACAGCGTTAGGAATTTGAAATTTCTCCACTTTTTGATTAACGTTCGTTGCCACAACCCCATCATTGTCCTCAGAGGACTAAAGATGTCCATAAACCAGCACCTTAGCTACTTTTACCTTGTACAGGCTAAAGACAAGAAAGAAACACACAAAGGCTTGTGTATGCCAAAGGCAGTGCAGGGTAGCACTGGGAGAGGGCAGGAGTGCTTGCATAACTATGAACACACTCCAGCATGGGCAGTTGGGTCTGGGCCTATGGACAGGGCGTACAGGAGGGAAACCTCAAGAGAAAAGAGAAGTTAATTGACTTAAGGCAATTCCACACTACAGAGGAGTTTGGCAAGCAATGGGAGATCTGTAGAGATCTCCATTAAAAGCATCCTGTTAAGGAATTCTACCAAACACCACCCAGCAATCAGCAAGGAGCGTTATCAGTTCCTTGCAGAAGACTCACACTGGAAGACTTTCGTGTTTGCTTTCAAATGGTAGGCACAGTCATGCAGCATCTTTTGAATCCCTGGTTACACAGAAGTTGCATTATCATGCCATCTAGAAGTTTCTGTCCACATCCAGTTATTTATTAATCAGACAATAATTAGAAAGAGCAGGTGCCCCCCCCCTCCAAATGTTTGTGTCTTACGCTTCAGATAAGGGCAGCAAAATCAATTTCTAGTTGCTGGTTGAATTAATAGTCATACTGTCTCCAGTGGTCCCATTGCAAATGAAAGACAATTTTCTAATCAGAAGTTAATATTTCTGAAGAGCAAGGGAAAGCTAAATCTGTCCTGAATATAAAATTGGGCTGCGTGGTTTTGCAAGTACAAAGTAAGCAGATGGGCTGAGTAGCAGGAGAGCCATGTCACTCACTCAGTGGGTACTGTCCAGATAGCACATCAACACTTCTCCCAAGTTACACCCATCAGAGCTCTATGCTTCAAACTGCAGTTCAGCAAGAAGGCTCTTAAATTATCCATAATTGCTTACTTTGTTCAGATTTTTTCATTGCTTGTTTGTTTGTAAAAGACTAGCCAAGCTGTCTGGGAACAGCTTGGCTGCATCATGGACTGAGAAGTAGAGCCCGACTATCATAGGAGGGGTAGCCCGCGGTGTCAGTTTTAGACAGCAGATGGCCAGGAGTAGAGAAAGCTTCCAAGCACATGGTATGCCAAAACTTCAGCAATTTTCTTTTTGTCAAGTAGCTTCCAGAAACATAAGATGTAGCTGAACCTTTTCACGCTGGCCAAGACTAAAACAAGAGAGCATAGTAGAATTGCACAAAATACTACCGCTTCCTAAAAATATTTAGGCTGCACAGTCTAAGCAAGATACTGCATGACTACAGCAGCTTCCTCTCCCATATTGGCTAAGGAATTAAAGATGCAGGAAACATGACTGCATTTTCAACGTGCACGCATTAGCGGACCAACAGCAAGATCCTAATCAACCTCAAAGACATACTATAACATGATGGAAACTGAACAACTGGGCCAAAAAATGAGGGTTCACATCAAAAATGTTTCAAGAAGTTGCTGAAGATGCATGTGCTACACATGTAATAAGCAAACACAAGATAGGACAAGGGGCAACGGGTGCAAATTGGAGCACAGGAGGTTCCAGGTTAGCGTAAGGAAAAACTTTTTCACTGTGAGGGTGACAGAGCGCTGGAACAGGCTGCCCAGAGAGGTTGTGGAGTCTCCTTCTCTGGAGACATTCAAAACCCGACTGGACACGTTCCTGAGTGATGTGCTCTAGGTGGCCCTGCCTTGGCAGGGGGCGTTGGACTAGATGATCTTTCGAGGTCCCTTCCAACCCTTGTGATTCTGTGAAGTGAGTGTACCAGCAAACATGTACCAGACCTCCCTCTTGTAAACATTTGCCATTACTATATTGTTTTAGTATTAAAAAAAAAAAGTCTGACAGGTTTCCAGCTGTCTACCTGACACTAAAATAAGGAGTTTCAGACGTTTAAATTGTGACTGGCTCAACTCCTGTCCCAATTATGTGATTTAAAAAAAAAAAATTAAAAAAAGAAATCAATAGCAATTGGATAAGCCTCACACAGACTGCATAAAAAGAAATGGTGAAGTTGTTACTAGTAGACAGAAGCCAAGACCAAGCACTGGAATGACAGCACTGCAGTCCACAGTTTCAGCAAGCACCAAACAATAAATAGATACGGACAAAAAAAGAGTCTTATCTTTTCATTTCAGACCGGTGTCTTAAACAGCAAAACCCAGGCAAGGTGGATAAGTTGCAAGGCTTGTGCTGCTTCTCTTTTGTTGCAAAGAAAATTAAGTCTAATTTGTACTTCACATAAGCACTTGCTTTCCTTAACCACCCAAACGCTTTTGTGGGGGTTGAGTTTGTCAGAGAAAGACAGGATAAACAAGATCCATGCAAAGAAGATTCGGTTGTGAGAATTTGTACAAGCCTTTCCCCCCATCCTCTTAATAGCTTTACTGGAAAGTTATCAAAATGAAAAATGAAACTCAAGACGACTTACCCACAGATTTCAAGAAGCTTCCACAAGTTTATGACCAAACAAGGCTCTGACAGTATAGCACAACAGAAAGTCCTATTTGTCCCATTCACCCCAAACCCATTTCTAACTCAATGCCCTGCATCTGCAAGTTTCATGCTCAGTGTCACAGAAGCTCTGCCCCTCCAGCACCCACCACCTTTTATTTAATCAGAAGCCTCAGATACAGAGCTTCACTCAATATACAACTAGGTTTAAGGCTTTTACTTCCTCAGGTACCAAAGTAACATTTTCTTTGAGAGTTACTTCCAGATATAGCTTCTCTCTCAAATTCACTGTCCTTCCTCAGAAAGGAGCTAACTTGCCTTCATTTCTGTGTCCTGTTATAACAGCCATCTGTCAAGCAAGCATTTTAGTTCAAAATGATAGAAGTACAGTAAAGCAGGGATTCTGTACAACCCTATCTGCAAATAGCTCTTCCAGAAGAAAATAGGAAAAAAAACACCACCAAAACCACAGATCACCCACCTACCTGAAGATGAAATTGGTTCAAATGTTTAACGGCTATAACTAGAAACCACACTTTAAACTGGAAAAACAATTTTGCAGTTTAAACAGCAAAAAGAAATTTGGAAAGACAAAACAACTATACACCTTACCAGGAGTTTGGGTTTATTCCATAATTTTGGAAGTACAATCATAAGTGGACAAGTCCTCCCCTCTGAACACTAACAAGTGACATCTTCAACCCAGACATTGCTTAACATTATAGTCTATTGTTCCCGCTCTCTGCAGTTGCCTTAAAACAAACAGTTGGTTCAAATGAGCAACATCATCTCTTGCAGTGTAAATGTACAGAAGACCAACCGCTACAAAGTCTTTCCTTTCCCTTCCTACACTTGTGATTAATTTGAAAACTTGTGAAATGAGACTCCAGCTCCTACACAGAACAGGATTCTGTCCTTGATGTCCTGCAGATCAAGACATGGAAAGGACAATTGCTATGAAGAGGTCTCAAAGAGCACCAAAGAGGAAAAAAGAAAAAAAAAGAAACCAGTGTACACACACTGGTTTTTCTGCAGAGCACTCAGTGCGCAAGCCCATAGCAGCTCATCAATTCACATAGCTCAAGCTTTGAGACCCTAAACTAAAATAACCAAAGGCTCACATGACGTTAAATGTATTTACAGCACGAATTTTCATTGCCAAGATATGACAGGTTTTTGCCATAAGCATAAGTGTTTCTACATTCTAGTTGCCATGTTGGACTGATGAGGAGTTGCTCTGATCTACTCAGTGACCTTCAGTGGAGAACCCTAACTCTGAATGTAATCTGACTGCACAGGGAAGTTACTGTTTCCTACCAGTCTCAAGCAGTGAGCCCGTATGCTTGCATTCCTGCATTCGAGAATCAAAATAATTTAAAAAAAAAAAAAAACAAAACAAAAAAAACACACACAGTAGTTTGCAGAAATTTATTTCTAAGTAACAAGACAGCATGCGAACTGATAGTGGGGTTCAGCAGCAAGACTCAGTCCTGACACATTACCAATCCATTTGCCCCTCACACCAGGCAAGGTTGAGAAGTTAAAGCAGCAAAGAACAGGAAAAGGGTTTTTATAGGTTAGGGCAATAGATTTGTACTGAGCAAAATACACTCGCTTCCACTGCAAGCACAACTCCCACAGACACAAAAATACGCTGCGCTTTTTTTTTTTTACCTCCTGTATTGAGCAGTGTGTTTAACCTTGGAGCTGTCAAGCTCCATCATGAATAATGAGCCATGACAACACTCCAAGTGATCCTTGGAGAACAGGCCAATTTTTACTATATGCTATGCAAGGCAAAGTGCTGTTACCATATTCCCATGGTACTGTACCTGCTTTGAAAATATACAGTAATGTGGCCATCAAGAGGAGACCACAAGTAAATACAGAAAAAATAAGGTACTTCTTGATATTTCATCACCCACAAACACAGAACAAGCAATAAAATATGTAACATCCTAAATGTTCCTATTTAAAATTAAACCAGGACCAAGAAGGAGACTTGTCTCACTGAATATGCATTTCACACAAACATTTCACAGCCAAGGAACATCAGCGCTTGAAACACCCCATGCTGGCTACAGTATGAAGAGACAGCACCCTGCAGGTCTCTCAGCACCACGCTCTGTGACCTGTTAGCAGACAACCTTGAACATGGGACAGGAGGGTGGCCTCTGCCCCAGGCAGCCCCCCAACACTCTCAGAACAAACACACCCTCCCTCCCCCATAACGTGACACTGCCAGAAAGTGTAGTAAGAAATTGTAGTTGCTTGAATGACTGATTGAAGCTTCTCTACACCAACACCCTAACCATGCCAAGGCAGGTCTTTAAGGCGGCACAGCACAGGTGAACAAGCAACGGCAAAAGCCCTTTCTGCTGTGCACTGAAAGTGTGAGGGGAGGAGGAAGACACAGCAAATAGATTCATCTAAAGAAATGAAAAACTAGGAAGAAACAAGCTTTAAAACAGGCACTCACTTCTTTCCTACGTGAGGATGGAGCATTGTGGTTCCAAATATCCCTTAAAAAAGCATCATCTGTTCAGGAAATAAATGCTAACTCTTTAACATGCACCTGGAGAACACACATGTTCTCTAACAGACCCAACAAGCGAGCATCTGGTTTGTGTTTCTGCAAAGGGAAAACCAAACATACCCTTATTCCTGACCTGTTTGCAACAAAGTATTTGTTCACGGCTTTGTAGTGGGAAAAACTTGCCTTTATTTCTGTCTATTTCCTAGTCTTGTTGCCACAACTGAGAAGACAGTGCAGCACCACTTTCCCCTCTCTGTAGGGGCACCACTTCACTTCAATTTCAAAAGTTACTATAAACTACGGGAGCTTTCAAAAAGCTCTGGAGAGCAGGAAAGCAGCGGTGTCAGACATGAGATGCCAGCAACTTAAGGAAAAGCAAAGTTTGCAGCATCAGGCAACAGAAACCGGTCCCGAGCACTTTAAGGCGTTAAGTGCTACCACTTCTCCCTCCCACTGAACCGCTGTTAAAAACCGAGCCCTGCCCTGCAGGAATGGGTGGATCTCAGAGAGCCAAAGTCAGAAAAACGTCTTGAGTTCTTGCATACGGTTGAAGCAAGAGAAGACTCTCTTCCAGTGAAGCGACAGTTACACACAGTAACGTATTTATTGACAATTTAGTCTTCCATTGGGGGGTACAGCCACCCACACACCTCCTCCACCTGCTCTCCTTCCCCCCTACTCATGTCTTCCACATACAGGGCATTTTGCAGCTACTCACACCACACTAGATGTCCCCTTCCCCTGCAGCACACCCAAGTCAGCAAGCTCCATGGTACCACCACACACAGCACTACCACAATCTCTGCTTCAACACAGTTCTGCTTTTAACAGAGGAGTCGCTCTGTACTCAAAGAAGTGCCTCAAATTACAGGGACAGTAATTGTCTTTTTAGCATTATAGTTAAGATGTCCTCAGCCCTCTGCATACGCCCTGTCAGTTTCTCACACTCCCTGATAATATATTTCCATTTATGCCCCACATCACAGCTCTGCATATTTAGCAATTCCATACCCTGCTAGCAATATCTGGCAATAAGATCCCTTTAAAGAAGGCTAATTACAGACTTCACTTGAACAGAAGTTGGTTCTAGGCCAATCTGTAAGCTCTTTAATAAGCTTTCAAACTTCACTTCATGCCAGGCAAGACCTTGTTCTCCACCAGGAGCAGCAACGCAGCTCTAAAAGCAAAGGCAGAAAGTTTGCCACTGCAAGAGGAGGATGGAAGGTCATAGCTCTAACTCATCTGGCAGCACTGCACCTTCTCCACACGAGTGGGTCAAGGACTCAAAAATTATGAATTTATAAAATTAAGGATGCACAGTCACGTGCACAGGTGGAACACAGCATTTTGTTGAGAATACTTGCATGAAGATGCAGTTCCATTTTCAAAGGGATGAAGAAACTCAAACCAAAGTCTGTGAAGCACCTCAGTATCTAGTCCCATACCAGGACAAATGTTTCCATCATATGGAACTATATGCCAGACATAGCACAGAAAACAGCAATCCCACCTGTGGATGCTCCGATCCACCTCTGTACTGCTGCCACTTACTGCTCTCTGTAAGCCATGCCCACAACACCTACTGAAATCACATTTCAGTCAGGACATTTTCCTGAGGGGAATTAATGCAAGACTCTGCAGATGACCCTCCATGTTACCTGTCCGATAACTGGGGTAGAAACTGAAAAGGGTAATTGATAAAATGAGGCTCAACAGGAAAATGGTCCTGTTTTGAAGATACAGGACTAGCACCCAGGAAAACTATACAAAGGTTTTCCGTGCAAAGTTGGACAAGTCATCATTTTCCACTGCGGTCAACAATTATGTGGCATCACATGCAGATGTCACACCTGATACATTAAAATACCGCTGTTGGAGCAGCTGACTGCCCTGAGAATCCCAGCTGGAATCTGTGGGAACCACACACACTGAGTACACAGCTGTCAGGAAGTCTCCAACTGGGAGCTCAACCCACAGGCATTTAAAGAAGAGTTACGAGCATTACATATGTAAAACATACATACCAATAACGTCTATTTGACAGAGATTAAACCCATTAATATCTACATCATCGTCAGCTTTTAGCATGCCTAAAAGTTTCCTCATTGGGAGCTGCCACAGTAAAAGAAAAACTTGTGACAGTGACAGTCTTTTCTTCTATATATAGGCAAGCCCTGAAGAGGTCAACAGAACCACCTTTGCAAAAGGGCTACACACTACTCCCTAGACACTATTAAAACACATTTTAATCTTCTTGGAGGACACCTTTGGGAGCAGGGAAGCAAAGCCATGGTACAACTGCAAAGTTTCACACATTGATTTTGAAAGGCAAACCACAGGTCTCAACCTAAAAGCTACTAATAAAAAAGTGGTGGGAAAGAAACTATCTTTTTCCAGCCTTTTTCTCGGAAGGACGTACGCAGATTTTACTGAAATGTTTGCAGGGCTTCACAACTGAAGATGATCTAGCGGGAAGAATTTAATCTAGAACATCAAGAATATCGAAACATGAGTACTTGAACACTGACTATCATAACAGGAAACAATAAGAAACCAGAGATGTGTGTTAATAGATGCTCTAATTATTAACACGCCTGGACACAGAGCTTAGTAGAAATGCCAAGTAATTTGAATGGAAAAGCTATTCAAATACAGATATTTGCCAGCAGCTCTATCACCATCATATTCACTTGCTGGTTTTGACTCAGTGGACATCAAGTTAATCCCACAGGACAGTATCATTCACTTTTATAATAGCTACTGACCTCATTTCTGTGTTTGAGCCCTGCTGTAGTGTCATGACTAAATGTGGCAAGCAACAAACACACTCTGTCAGCAGCCAGTGCCTGTCCTTTCTCCTTTCAAAGCCTTCATTCATTTCTGCGTTTTTTGAAGTCATGCTGCTTCAAAACAGCTGATCCAGATGGTGGATATTCGGATTTCAACCTTCCCACATGGTGATGTGGCTCAAGAAAATAAAAAACTGTTGCTACCTGCTGCTGACCTACTTCTTTATGTGATTTGTTTCCTGCCATAGGACAGAATAAACAACGCAGTTCATTGAGCTAGCCTTTCGCACCTATACACCGGTATGTAGCAAATATAAAATGAAGTTAATAGAGGAAAGAGAGGGAAGGAAAAAAAAGAAGCAGCATGATCCACTGGGGGGGTAAGGGGAAACAAGTCTCACCTCTGTCATAGTCATCTTCCTCTATTGCTTTTTCCTGAAGCCTCTGAAGCCGTAAGATCAAGGATTTTATCTATGCAAAGAAAAGAGTTAATGATGAAGTAGTTGCATTTGAAATTGTTTAGACTATAAACATTTACATAATATAAATTTAACAGATGACTACATCACTAGAATGGGCAAGTTTTGAGAGTTAAGCCCAACATTTGTCAAATGGACAGACCTATTTGGAAGTCACCTGAAGCACAGCTACTTGAGCCAAGCTGGGCTTTAGTCTAAACACAGAGAATAACAAACAATATTTCTTGAAAAGCAAAAGAGATCATGTGATCATAGGATATTTTTCACCATTTGAACAGATCAAAGCGATGTTTATTAGAGGATTACTGTCAGCATGACACCTACTCCTGATCATACTGTACTCAGTGTGCTCATGAGCCCATTCTAACAATTTCTTGCCTGAGTTTTGCAAAGAACAAATCCAGAATTTCCATATGCAAACCACATGTTCTTCTGTAAGTAAAAAAGAAATACAGTATGAATATTTTGGAACAAGTATACTCATGTTAGGGCACAGAAAATCGTGTTCACATGCAGGCAATGAAGTTCCATTAAAATATAATTTAGGTTTATCTACATAACATTGACACTTGCATTTTCAGAAATGTTCACATTGCAAATGCTAGATGGGGGAAAAAAGCAACACACAAAAAATGCCTATACCACATAGGGATTGCCCTTTCACACCCAAAAAGAAACTCTTACCATAATAACTTTTTATTTGAAAAGTTACTGCTTCTCTTTGTTAACATGTTCTGTGTTTGCTAAAAATTCCTCAGGTCAGGTGTGCATTCAAAGGTCATTACAAGTTTTCATTGTTAGAAGACTTTGGACAGAAGGCAGGCAGTACTCTCCTCATTGCCATGCCAGCCACAGCCTAACATGGCTACAGTTAAGATTAAAAAGCGTTTTCTTATTAAATTTATACATGACCTGTATCAAACAAGCTATTATCAGCACTGAAAAAGGTAAGCCCAGAAAAAGCAGCAGCATATACTCTCATATCCCAAATCCTAAAAGGGAAGCATTTTCCAACACAAGAAAATCCGTACTTTAGACGTTCTGAATTTACAAAAGATTTCACTCCTCCCCGAAACATTTTCGTATTTATATCCCTATATTTAAACTCTAAATTGCATAGAGAAAAATAGGTACAGCCAGTCAACAACTTCACAGAAACACTTGGTTGTTGTGATGACACAACACACAAATTAGGCAAGACATTTAAATTAATGGTATCACTTCTAAATATGGTACGTGAAAGTGGACTAGTCAGAAAAGAACTATAAAAAATAAAGCCAGAAAAGAATTTTAAAAATGCTTGATTAATAATAGGCTATGTGTTGCCCTACAGGAAAATTAAAAGCGAGTGAAAACCAACATTGTATATATTCCTTTCTCTGAAGGCTTTATCTTATTTTGGTTTTCACATCCTGAAAGTCCAATCTTTTTTCTCTGAGGCTAGCGAGGAATGCATAACATACTGAAGGGAGGAGTCCGAGCCCTCACCATATATCATTTTCTACATTTTATGTCATACTTTTGATAGAGTTTTAAAGAAGCCTACAATAAGAATGGTTCAAAGACACTTTTTCATTTATATGATGTACAACAACCATTCGCACCAAGAGTACAGCTTTGCTGCTGTTTGCAGCATTTATCCCATCTCATACACACAGTGGCAGGTCACTTAAAGTCTGCTTGGGTACCACAGCCCGGGCACGCCCATGGCAAACTGACTGATGCTGTCACAGTGAAGTGCTTTCTATTTGCAGGCTGGTAAGACTTTTGGAGCTCAACTAATCAAAGAGATGCTTCATCACTGCACGTCCTCTATCTGCACTGTGTGATGACCACTTTTTTTTTTTAATAAGTACAGAAAAAGCAAAATTTTAACAACTTTGGTATCATCTCCTTTTCTTGACTACAGTCACCTTTGTTCCTTTCTGAAAAGTTTGAGATTTGCTCATTACCATTACAATAGGAAGGTGCTTCAAATTAAACATACACGACTGGCTAACCAAGGGCAGACATCTGAGGGCACAAATCCCCAGTTCTCCATTCGATGAATTAATGAATACAGAAATTAAAGATAGCAATGTTTCTTTTGTGCCTATCAAATAAGCACACTGAAAAGGCAGAAAAATAATTTCCTATTTTGATTATGTTATATATTCTCAAATTTGCAGCAAATTAATTTCCCAAGCCATCCTAGACTATGGGCACATTGTCATTCCAGGCATGAAGCCAAAGAAACTGCTCTGTATCAATTTGTGTGAAGTCTGTAAATAAGACAGCCTAGTTTGAGTCCTACATGCAACCTCTATGAAAAGCAACTATTAGAGAACATTGTAAGCTCAGGTCAGATGTCATGGAGAGTCAAGTAAGACTAAAAGTTTCTCAATCTTCTGTCCTACTCAGACAGCAGGATCATGCAAAGCCTCCCCAGAGCAGGTTGTTTCATCAGGCCTAAAGACAATACAGTGCATCTCAGCAGGTATGTCTCAGCTGAGAAGTCACAAGAAAGGCGTCCCAGAAACTCAGAGCACCAGTGAGACACTAAAAACAACCCCCACCACATAAAAACAACCCACCCAAACAAAAAGCCACCCTACCACTCACTCAGGGCATCTTGAACAAATCTGTGAAATCCATCATGTCCACATTAATCTCTGGATTACTGCTTCCTGCCTGCATAATAAAGCCAATATTTGGCTCCTTATCTCAGGTAAGGATCTCAGGTTTCCCTCCAAAGCCCACCTCACTATCCCAAAAACCACATAACAAAACGTAACTAATCCTTCTTAGGGTTTCCCCGCTCCCCTCCCACAAGGAACACAGTGAATGAAACTGCCTGTGTATGTGGTAGGTATACATGTGTGTATACACATGTGCAAAAAGAAAAACCCCAGTATGAGTTAGAGCAGGGACTTAATTCCCATTTTCCTTTGTGCAGGGAGACCACCCATCTGTTAGATTACCTGCTACTCTCATACAGGTGCCTCACTCCAAGAAGTCTTTGGTTAAACCTATGCATTTCCACTACAAAGCATAGTGTTGTTAAATCACGATGCTTCAAGAGAGTTCTTATCGCCCCCAAGTTTTGTACTACATATACTTCAAACTACAGACAAAGCAGCCACCTGTGAATGAAAGTGGTATTTGTTGAATTCAGAAACTCATGTGTGACATACCAGAAATGAGAGGATCACAGTTTCAGTACAACACAGCAACTGGGTACTGAAACATCACCTTTTTTTAAAGGACCAAAAAGAAACTGGTTCTCTCAGTTTTATCGTGCAGACCGCTACTGTAAACCTCTACAAACAGATGTCACAAAAGCCGTTAAATTTCCAACTCATACAACAGCTTTGACTTTGGCACTATAACTACAAATGTTTTGGAGGCCAGGAGGAGGAATCAAAGATGAAGTGAGACAACTAACCTTTAATGTACTGCGGTTGCCAAGCAGGCAGTCCTGTAGCACTGGTTCATACTTTTTCATCAAAGTATCCCAGTTATGGTCACTAACAGTAAAGCTACTTTCATAGCCTGAGGTGACAGAAGAGCGAGCAGATGCTGCATCTGAGGAATCTGTAGAATACGAAAATGTTGCATCTGTATCCGAGAGAGAGATAGTCTCGCAGTCCTGTAGTTTATCATTCGCTGTGGTCTCATTTTCGTACTCCAAATCCTCTCCGGGCCTGGAAACACAATGCAAAGGTCCTGAGTACTCACAAGTCTGTGCTGCCTCCTCTGGCTCCTGCAGATTTCCTGTGGTGCTGGGGCACAGAATGCATTCAGCTTCCTTGACAGTTGACTTGCCTTCAGCATCACTTACGCCAGAGGATGAGTTCAGGGAAAGCTGTATAAAGCTGAAACTTGAACTAAAGCTATCATGTGCACCCACAGAACAAGAAACACCATCTCTGTTTTGATATTCACAGTTGTTATTCACTTCTGTCTGATCCAAAGCATACGTGTTTTGGGGCTCGCTCACTTTACTGCCATGGCTCTTCTGCCATGTACAGCATACAGCGGAAACGTCTCCTTTGCTTGTTGCTGCAGTAGGGTAAACCGGTATCACTGTGTTTTCTGACCGTGGACTCTTGTAACATGAAAGATTTTTGCAGCTCCCTGGCATGTTTCCAGCAGCAGCCAACACTGTTACCCCATTAGCAGGAACTATGGGACTATTCACAACTGAACTACAGTGTAGGAATTCAAAGTTATTTTTGTATTGTCTGCACAGAGAGCACTTCTCAAAGTCTCCACAATGCTTCCTGCCATGTTTGAGCTCTTCTGGGTTGAACGGCTTGCAGGCACCCAGGGACTGAAACTGTATCTGTTGCTGAGCTTCTGGCCTCATGTATCCAGGTCTTTTTGCCAGTTTCTTTTTATGAAGAGAGCCTGCAGACATTAACTGCTCCCGACCATCTGAGAAAGGGGGGAAAAAAACAAGTAATTAAACTGTTTCTGCGGTTTTCTATGCTTGACATATCATAGCATCTGAAAATAATTGTTTCAGGGATGTCAAACAGCACATCAGTTTCCATTCTGACAGAAAAAAAAAAAAAAACACCAGACAGTGACCACCTTGCACGTAGAGGAGAAAAGTTGCTACCAGAGAACACTGTGTGTATTCATCCACTTTCTAAAGAGTTTGCACCTGCTTTTAGGTGAACTCACCAACATAATCACATCCATCTGGACAAAACCTGGGTAAAATGAACCACATCAGCTTCTCTATTCATAGCAATGCTCTGCAAACCTTCATTCTCAATCCACTTAGCAGCACACTATAAAGCACAGACCTTAAGTGTCTCTGATCCAGCTGGTAACTAAGCCTCACACAGCCACTCGCTCGCTCCCCTCCCACAGCAGGATGAGGGAGAGAATCAAAAGGCTAAAAGTGAGAGAACTTGTGGGTTGAGATACAGACAGTTTAATAGGTAAAATAAAAGCTGTGTGGACAAGCAAAGCAAGACAAGGAATTCATTCCCCACTCCCCACGGCAGGCAGGGGTTCAGCCATCCCCAGGACAGCAGGGCTCCGTCACACGTAATGGTGACTTGAGGAGACAAAATAACTTTGAATGTTCCCCCCTTTCTCCTTCTCTCCTACTTTTACTGCTGTGCACAGTATCATACAATATGAAGCATCCCTTTGGTCAGTTGGCATCAGCTGTCAATGGCTGTGTGTCACACCCCCCCCAACTCCTTGTAGACCTTCAGCCCACTCACTGGTGGGGTAAGGCAAGAAGCAAGAAAGGTCTTGAGGCTGTGTGAGCACTGCTCAGCAATAACAAAAACACTGCTATATTGAAAACACACTGCACTACTTATTGTCCAGAATGTGAAGTTAAAGGAAAAATTTTGCATGCAGGACCATCAGTCCTAGAAAACCAGTGCCACCATACGCTTCCTAGCATTACTGTAGTATCAATATATTTAATAAAGGGCCTCTGCTCAATGGCTCAATTTCCCCACGTATACCTTACTTACAGATGAGAAGATAAATTTGCTGCTTGCAGAGCAGAATAGAAAGAACCAAGATGAAAAACACAAAGAACATCAGGAGACCAGAAGGCTGCATCTTGTCTTTGTTTCCTGTACATTTCTATTAAAAAAAAAAAAAGTGTAAAAGAATACATGGCGACTACTATCAGTTTGCTATGGATTTACTGCTAGTTAAAAGGTATTCCACTCTTCTGTCCTGCACACAATCAATGGGAATACAAGCTCTGTGCCATCATCCATTTTGTAACACAAAAACATATTGACTGGGCCTATTTGCCAGACTCACCCTTCCAAAGGATGTAGTGACTACCTGAATTATGCCCTCAATTAGCTGCCCTCTACTCACTGAAACAGAATCAATCGCCAGAATCTCAGGTGTTAGAAATATTCTCATCACCCACACAGCACTTCTTCAAAAACACACACACATTTCAGGGAAAAAAAAAAAATTGTCTTTACCTTCAATATATTTAATACTCATCTCTAATCACAACCCTTTATCAACTTTTACAATGAGAGGTGTGCACATAATCTAAACACCTCAGCAAGTCTTAACACAGATCTCTCACACCCCTCACCACAATGACATCCTGTACAAAAATTTCAGCATTAGACCTGAAACTTCCCAGGAGACTTTTCCCACCAGTCACTACACTCTCTCCAAATAACCTTCAACAAAATCAATTCATACATTTTCCACATACTAGAATAGTGACACATCTCACCATGGGATTGCAGTTAAGCTTCTGTATTCTGCTTCCTATCACCATAAATTAGAATACCCCAGCTGTCTCTTACGTTCTTTTTTGTCAGAGAAAAAAGCATCACAGAAATCAGAAATAAAAAAGGTCACAGAGTCCATCAGCCTGCCTACTATAAAATGACAGGGAAATGCTGTATTGGGAGTAATTTAATAGAAATTTTAACAAATAGGAACCACTCTTAGAGTAAAGGGAAAAAAAAATGAACAAGATGTTCTTTAGAATTTAATTCTTTTAGTTTATATACAAAATAACAGCCTAAATTTGCCTTCAGCAGAAGAAATCAGTCATGCAGAAAAAAGTCATTCTAAGACTGGATATATGTTATCGTTATACAAAGGCTGGTCACAGGGCTCCTCCATAAAAATGGAAAAGGTTCTTTGGTTTAATTAAAATCAGTTTAAAATTGATCTCACTAAATCACTACCAATTTCTAAAGCAGACAGGTAATTACAGCTCTTTAAACACCAAATTTAAACTAAGCTAATGTAAGTAAGGTTTAAATTGGCCAAAGTGTTAGCTATTTGCACCACGTGAACTGGATGCAATTCTAAAAATTATTGGAGCCAGAATATTAGAATTCCAGTACCCTGAACTCCACACAAACCCCATGCATCTCCATGCTCCTCCCTGCACTTGCAGGTAACCCTCCAGTCAGGCTTACCATTCAGCTCCTTTACGGACTCCAGGTCTGCCTCCTGGCAAGCCCAGCAGCACAAGTCCCTCACCTGGCTACCAGGGCAGCACCACTGCCTGAATTACACCTGAGATCACAGTCCGAGCCACGAGCCATCCAGAGGATGCTAAAAGGGCTGCAGGTCCTCAGCCCCAGTGTAGCCGCACCTGAGCGCGAGGCAGAGGGACACAAAGCTGGGACCAGCAGCTCAAACACCCACACTTTCCCCAAAGAATAAAGGGGGGAGGAGGCAGCTGCAGGCTGACCCCCTGCTCCGGGCAGCAGTTGTAGTGCCCTCAGCCATCACAAAATCCAGCCAGGATGTTGCTATGGCTTTGCGTAAACTGTTTGCATGCTGTTTACCCTTCTGCAATGCCCCGCTTCTGAAGATTAGAAACATTTTAGCTGTTTATCACCACATATCTAAAATTCAGTTATACAGACTGAACTCCACACAAACAGCCAGGCTCTTCTTGGTGTCATTACGCGATAGGACAAGGGGCAACGGGTCCAAGCTGGAGCATAGGAGGTTCCAGGTTAGCGTAAGGAAAAACTTTTTCACTGTGAGGGTGACAGAGCACTGGAACAGGCTGCCCAGAGAGGTTGTGGAGTCTCCTTCTCTGGAGACATTCAAAACCCGACTGGACACGTTCCTGAGTGATGTGCTCTAGGTGGCCCTGCCTTGGCAGGGGGGGTGGACTAGATGATCTTTCGAGGTCCCTTCCAACCTCTACGATTCTGTGATTCTGGTTTTCTGTGTAGCCTTGCAACCACACTTGCTTTGTCTGCACATCAGATACAGAACTACGCTGAACCAATTCAGCTACCTTGTTAAAAAAAAGACAAGGCTACATTTTTTCTTATAATTCCTTCAGTTTCAAGCATGTCAAATAACTGATGGCAATTAACTACCAGACTATCAAAACAGTACCTTGGAAGACTGAAACAACTGAAGGTCATTAAAAACCCCCTATATTATAGTGTGTCACGCATTGCGGGAGACATGCACTTAGAAAAAGAGAAGTCACAAATGGAAAAATGGCCTTTCAATTCTAGTGTTTCAAATCAACTTTAAAAAATGTTATAATCCTAGAAGATGATGCAATGTATATTCTAATATCAGATTATGTGTAAATTGCTTCAAATCCAAATTACGAGCACCCAGAAATAACTTAATTATAACGGCTCTCTCACCACCACGATCTTTCCTGATGACCAACATTTCACAAAAACTAACAGCTCGGAGCCAGAGCATGGGGGGGACAGCGGGGAAGTCTATTGCGCTGAAGCAAGGTGTGACCAGCAATGCTGTTCACGTCTTACCATGTTCTCAGTTGCACCAGCAAGAGGCAGAGGTGAAGCCAAAGAGCATTTGATGGAAAGAGCACGTTCTCCTCTACAGAACAGTCATCTAATCTATTTTAGATAAGCTGTCTTTGTCTTCAGCCACAAAAGTGGCAGCTCAGTCTTTTGATCAAATGCACTAGTAGCATCCGTGGACGGACAGGTGTGACTGCCTTACATTGTTGTAAAGCCCACTAGGATTTTACAGATCAGTATAGAAACTCTGAAGCAACTACCTCCCCGCCCCTGCTTTAAACAGACAATGCAGAACGCTCGCAAGCTCATTAACTTCTCCCTGAAAGTAACCCAGAGATTATACATGCAGTTTTAAAGAGAACTCGACTATCTGAATACACCTGTATTACCCACAGTTGATTTCTATCAGAATAATAAATTCACCTTCAGAGCATTTGTGGGTGGTAACCGTGGCGTGGAGGAAAAGATACTTGCTCATATTCAAAGCTAACTATCAAAGCACTGCTTCGAGCAATTGCTGTAGTGCTGCTTCTGTTAAGGAAGCCTTAAACACCCGCATGAAACTGTGTGCAAAGAGTGAGATGAAAATACCTATTATTTACAGACACACACAAATGTTTAACCTATCAGTAACAAAAATAAACCATTCGTGGGGATTAATCAATCTGACACGACAACCATTACTGTTCAGTGTATTTCTATTCTTTTTGTCACATCAAGGCAAAAATACGTAAAATGTTGCAGGTTCCTAATAAGATATATTTTGATTCATTTGCTGAATTTCAAAGATACCACAAAATATTCAAAATAAGACAGCAGTGATCTCAACATGGCCTATGTTAAAACAAGCCAGTAGCATCTCTTCACACAAGTAAGCTTTTGAAGAAGCTTCCTTTTGAACAAAGATTTTTATAACTCTTAAAATTCAAAAGTCTCATTCAGCTTTTTCATTTTACTTAGTGAATGTTAACTACACTGTATCTAGCATTAAAAAAAAAATATCTGTAGAATATAAGCAGTGGCTGAGCTACGTTAAATTTGATACCATTTATAAGTTATTTCCTCACCAAGGGTTCCTGTGATTTCTAAGGTTGCAGGGTGGGTTCAGTTATTCAACTGTTAAATTTCCAAGATGTGATGTACACTAAATGCATTTTAGTTTCTACTCTTCATTTAAAAAAAAAACAACCCACACTAAGAATTGTACATTTTAGAAGTCAGAGTGGTCTTCCATAGCCACTGTTTAAATATTTGTACTTATTGATGCATTCCCATAATGCACATGTCACTGAGTTGTTACATTTGAGCCACTTACCTCCTTAATGCAACAACTCATGTTAAGCCATTTGATGAAACTGCAGCTTCTCAAGAAAAAAAAGTGTTGTAAACCTGGCTTTATCTTAACACTAAGAAAGAAAAAATATATATTTATTTAAAAAAAGCTGGTAAATATCAAACGTTTCCCATGAAGGCAACTAGGCAACAATTGCCTAGTTGGTCAGGAGGAATAAGAGAAGCACCCCTTTCCTTAATTACATATTATAATTGTGTTTGATACTCCTAACACTTTAAAACACATCTGCATCCATCAGTATTCAGCAGTGCATTGACTATGCACAAAAGCAGGCTTTTTTTCTCAAGGAAATGCCTCCCTAAATCAGGGCTTAAGCGCCTTGATGTGACAAAAAGAACAGAAATATGCCTTTCTGAGCTTTTTACATTTAAAAATATAACAAGTATCCAGCTTGTGAAAGCATGCAGTTGCACTGCAGAAGCCTATTTGATAACTAATCAACACCCTATAGCTGGCAAGCTGAGCCCCAAGGCTCGGCTATTATAGCAAATTGCATTCCTTCAAACCGAATGAAAATTATACCACCCAACTTACCCACTGTGGCATCAAAAGGAACTCATTTTGCTGGCCAGAAAAGCAAATGGTCAGATTCACTCTGGAACAGCCAGGTGACTCCGTGCTGCCTCAGTAAGGCAGGACGACTTAGATAGCATGATACTGTCAAATGACATTTCTACTCTCTTCACTTTTCAGTATGGTCGCACAATGAGCTACTGTTACAGAAGTCCCAAGTAAAACAAAAAAAGCAGCCAGGGAAGCCCAAGACCCTTGCGATAAACTTCAACATAATCACGTTACACACACTTCTCACACGTCTTGCTCCCCAGCTGTTACTACACCTGACATTCAAAGCCTCACCCCAGTCAGTCTCCAAACCTCCTTATACAGCTCACTCATATTTCACCCAAGCCACTGCTATCAGCCTAGGCTAGCTGGAACTGCCAGGCTCACAGAATCAACCACCTAAAATAAGAGTTGCCATTTCAAGTTCCCCAGTCATCGCTTACTCTACATCCAGCTCTGCAATCTATCCCACAGACCACAAAACACCTTGGGCGAGAACACAAACAGGCCTGGGAGAACATGTCAGTACCAGCACTGGGCACCTTCAGCATAGTCAGTAACAGAAGACACCTAACTTCCCCACAGATATCCAGCCCAATTTGTTTTAAACTTGTGAGCAAAATTCTTTTAAACTTATAGTTAAATAATTCAGAATAATTTATCCACTTTCCAAAGATGCAGGAGGACACACAAGTTGCAAGCCTACAGAGAACACTCACAATAAAGAGTATCTGTATAATGCTTATTGCTGGAGTTTTGGGCTTCTTCTAAGGTCTCTTGGTTTTTATTTCCAAGGAAAAAACCTTTTGTTCCCAGTTCCACTGTGAAAGACTGTAGAGGCAGCCCATGCAAATGCCTCAAGTGGAGAGGATGCTCTGGTTCTTTCAGTCAAGATCTGAAAAAAAGCTTTACACAGAAATAGAGGAGCAAAGATTTTGCATAGAAACTGAAGTTTGGTTAGGTCCTAAATTAATTGGCAAACAACACCTCATGGGTTTGCCGTCATATTCCATAAAAGTATTTCACCAAACATGCATGTAATTATGAAATTAGTACACAGCAGTCCTCTTCAAGAATGGTCTATTTAACACACCACACTTCTCTTTCATCACTCTGTCTCCAGAGTGACAGTGTGGATTCCCACTACTTCTGCTCAGTCAGATCATCTACAGCGAGACTAATATAAAACTCATCAGGGGGGAGGGGAGGGAGGAATGAAAAAAAAAAAAGAGTGAAGTGTGAGAGCACATTGACAGCAGTCAATTTCTAATTCAAGCACAGTTTGAGTGCTCCAGCTTGGAGATTTGAATTTTTAATTTCACCAAGAGAGTGGGTTCCAAATTAAGCATCTGATGCACAGTCAGTCTGAAACCAGAATTGAGTTTACTGAAATAGAAAGTAATTTTCTCTTAACAGCTCAGTAGTGATCACACATAATGAAAATAAAACAACGTGGCAGTTCCTATATTGCCAAGGGTGAGGAGTCAGAATGCTTTTAGCTCTACAATTTAATATCAGAGTCCCAGGACAAACACTCCTCCTTTGCCTGCTGAAGGAAGTTTACCCCACGGCCCCCGTCAGGCTGTCAGGACACGATGTCAACGCTGTCTAGACAACAGTGGAATGGAGCTCCAGCCATCAGGAAAGCTGAGCAATAACATCTCACAGAAAGCACAGCACCTCAGGATGCAGCTTAAATACGAGATGAAGTCAGGAGGGGGTGGGTCAGTAAAACTGCTACCTTGAACTTTTGGAGGGCAGACTTTGCCCTGTTCAGGACGCTGGTAGGGAGGGTCCCTTGGGAGTCGGTCCTGAAGGACAAAGGGGTCCAGGAAGGCTGGATGCTCCTCAAGAAGGAAGTCTTAAAGGTGCAGGGGCGGGCTGTCCCTGTGTGCCGTAAGACGAGCCGGCGGGGAGGAAGACCAGCGCGGCTGAACAGGGAAATTTTGCTGAGTCTCTGGGGGGAAAAAAAGGGAGTTTACATCCAGTGGAAGAAGGGACAGGCAACTCGGGGAAAGTACAAGGAAGTTGCGAGCGTATACAGGGGAAAAATCAAGAAGGCTAAAGCCCAGCACGAGCTCAACCTGGCCACGATAGTAAAAGACAACAAAAATATTTTACAAATATATTAACAGGAAGAGGAGGGCCAAGGAGAATCCCAATCCCTTACTGGATGCAGCAGGAAACTTGACTACTGAGGATAAGGAAAAGGCTGAGATTCTCAATGCCACCTTTACATCTGTCTTCAAAAGCCAGACTAGTTGTCCTCAGCCTCCTGACCTGGAAGTCTGGGACAGGGAACAGAACAAATGCCTCCACAATTCAGGTTGAAACAGAGCACTACTACTCCACCTGGACTGCCACAAGTCCATGGGGCCAGATGGGATCCACTCAAGGGTACTGAGGGAGCTGGCGGATGTGATCACCGAGCAGTTCTCCATCATTTATCAGCAGTCATGGTCAACCGGAGACTTGCTAGTGTCGTAAGGAGGATCCAGGGAACTACAGGCCTGTTAGCCTAACCTCAGTGCCAGGGAAGGTCATGGAACAAGTCATCTTGAGGACAATCGCCCACCACTTCAGTGACAACCGGGGGATCAGG
>VWZZ01007516.1:89174-204824 GCA_013399095.1 Psophia crepitans | reverse complement strand
CTGGCCAGAGCCAGGACAGGATGAGAGGTAAATCTTCTCATGGGAAGTTCTGTAGAAGTGAGATTCAACCCCCGGCACCTCGAGACAGCTTTCTGTTACGAAACACAAGTTTTCCCTTCTCTAATTTTGCTTTTTCATGTACACAAGAGAACTTTGTTGTAAAAATGAGCTCCTTTGTCAGTTACAATCTTTTATTAGTTACAATATGATTTATGAATTGCAGAAAGCAATCTGTAGGGAGAAAACATACTTGGTAGAAGTAAAAATCTGCTTTGAGGCATATTTGCAGTGACAACAGCACACCTTCAAACACACGCAGCTGCTATAACATCTGGCCTCTGACGAGAAGCTGCTTCCCCCGCTCAGAATAATTCTACAGTCGTTGCAAGCACACAGGTAACTTCTTTCAGAGAACAGATCTCTGGATAATATTTTGGCGTGCTAAACATTCTGCTATAAAAAACAGGACTGTTGTCCTCCTTTGGCAGCGTTCAGAAAAACTGCTACCCTTTGTTATTTTTTTTCAAATGTAGTATGAGATTATTTCACTTACTATGTTCTTTGCTCACATTTTAAAGGGCTGTTAGCCCTGTACATGCCTTCCCGAGTAACGTACCTCCTGCAGGGGCTGGAGGGGGTGAGCGTGCCTGGAGCGTCGGCAGTGCTGGATCGTTCCCATCCCTCGCAGTGCGTACACACAAACCTCCTATATCGAGCGTTCACTGCTCCTGGCAGAGCAGGAAAATGCTACAAACCCAATGTTTCTAATACTTTTTTCCAAAATACGAGTTTGGGAACACCTCTTATTCAGCATTTTTTCCCAGGGGCCAGCCTGTCAAAAATGTTTCCACACCCTGGGTTTTTTGACACCACTTGAGGAAAAAGTGAACAATTCTCATTGACTCTATGTTTTTCTCACTACCTGTATTTCTCAGAAGTTTCTGTGGCACTGGGATTTTCTTTGAGTGGGCTGGGCAGCGATCAGCAATATGCTCAGCAGAGTCCATTTTTTCCTCCTTTGTTGTAGTACCTTTGTAGGTATGCCTAACGAGCAACGCATTGAAAGCATAAATTAACTAACCTTTGGCTCCATGCAGCCCTCGTGAAAGGTGATTATTTGACATTTCTCAAATCTGCATGCCTCCGCAGGGAATATCGCTGTGTGAGGCGCAGCTACATGGCTGCACAATCACAGCGTTACGGCAGGGCACTCGTCCCTTCGCCAAGCAAAACTTGTAAAAGCAAGGCCATGTGGCCTGATACTGCCACCAAAATTGCCAGTGGGCTGACATGGTCGGTGGCTTGTTTGGGATGAGCATTAAAATCTTAATTAACCAGAGCTCCTGACACTATTGTGTAATCATCAGGTGATGGTGATATTTATCATTCTCAGCATGAGCTCAATGCAAACAAGCTGCTTAGAGTTAAATGCAATTGCTAATTTTAAAGGTTTCCCAGTCTCCCTAGCAGGGTCACCCTTAACCAGGAGCCCAAGGGTGCTGACAGGGCGTGTGAAATGAACGGGACTGGGCTGTTGAGTTTTTTTTCTTCTTCCTAGCTCAGTGCCACTAAGCAGATGGCAGGTTCAACGGTTCCCAGTCAGTTGCTGGCACGTAAAATAGCTCTTAGAACCAGACCATTTTTGCCGGTAGGAATTTACAGATTGTTGAATATTTTCAGTTCTGAAGCCACATCTGCCATTGTGCTGTTCTCGAGGCAGTTTTACTTTGTGACTTACAGACACTTAAACCAGTAAGTTTCTTGTAGTTATTGCAGTTTTCCTCTGTTGTGTTTTTTTTCCTTTTTCCCTGTATTTCTTCGCTACTATGCTCTTTTATGCTGTTACGTGTCTCTAGCACTTTTGAACTCATGGCCATCAGCTTGTTTTTTTCATGGACTGCCTCAGAATTTTGTAGCTTTGCATCTCCTGGCATCTGGTCCTCAAACTTATCGTCCTTCCCACCAAATTCTTAGCTCTATTTGGATGGCCGTTAGGGACAGCTGCTGTGTGAAGGCCTCAAATGCAACCCAAGTCTTGTGTTAATCAGTTACACCAGAAAAAACATACATACTGGGACAAACTCACTGGTTACAGAAATCCCAGTAAAAGGGGTCGCTATCACTCCTAGTTTTCAGCTCCTATAGTTTCATCTCTTGTCTTCCAGACACACTGCTTGGCTCAGCTCTAGTCAGTCCTATATATTTCCATACTTGAGCTAACACTTTTTCCCCTCTCAGTCCGCCTCTTAAAGCTGAAAACCAAACCAAATACCCTTCTGCTCCCTCTCGCTTTAACACAACTGACGTGTTACAAGCACTTTTTGTTGGCAGCCAAGCAGCTGTACCCATCATCCCATCGCCACTGCAGTGCTGGGCCGAGTTAGACATGGCTTATCTGAGAGCGAACCCAGCATCCATCTCCTCGCTGCCTGCGTCGTGCCAGGAGTTTTAACGCTTCTAATGACTTCGTGCGAGTGGTGCCGGCAGTCCCTTCAGATGTACTGATGGAGAATGCTTACTGGTCTTTTGGATTTCAAGAGAGAGCGCTGCTAATCACACTATAAAAAATAACTGTTACTGACTTTGTGATAAACACCCTCGGTGTTAGGGCCTAGAGCACCGTATTTCAGCTGAGAGCTGGGTGATACAGTGGGATTTTGTGGTGAGGTCAGAGAGCGCCCCAGCAGTTGCACCTCTCCCACTGTGGGAGAGGATGGGTTATGGGCTGGAGGCCATGTGCAGTGATGCCAACGGAGCTCCGGTCGTGTGGGCAGGAGGGTTGAATTTGGCCTGGCAGTTTCTGAAGTCATACATATTTATCAGTACTCAATCATAGCAGAATTTAGGAGACATCTGTATTTCTTGCACATAACAAAAGGAAGATATACTGCTGTAATATTAAGATTAAGTATAGCTCTTTCTCTTCTTTGACAGTCATAACGCAACTCTTGAGATGTCATATATCTCTTCCTAATGAAGTGTCAAAAATATTTACCTCCAGGACAAATTGCAAGAATAGCAAACATCCTTACTCTGTATTAAAGAAGTGGCTACATGAGTGTCAGCAGCTCACAAGCTCTCTCTGGTGGTCCTGCAAAGCCGAACGGTTTGATCAAAGTATAAAGAGTGGTGAAAAGAGGGAGAAATAGAAACAGCAAAGTTAAAATATTTGAAATTAGAATCTGATGGGTTTTTCCAAGTTTCTCAGGCTGTTTTGCACCTAGCTTTGCTCACCTGCATGTAGATGGTTTCTGGGGTGGAAAGAGCCTGAACTGTAATGACACCGAGGGCATCGATTTCGCTGGCATGCCGCTGAGTTCTCAGAACTTCTGAAAAGTAACTCGTACCTGAAGTGCAGGATTTTAGAGACTGCATGGTTAAAATGTCAAAATGCCTCTTTCACTGGAGTTTCAAGCATTAAACTCAGCTGCAAGACTTAATCAAACCATTGCTTCTAAGCAACTACGCTAGTGTGGTGTTTGTTCAGAACGGCTGACTTTATTTCATGTCTGTGCCTGCAGTGTTGATAGCCTAATCTGGATCCAAATTTTGTTTGTCCTTAGTTGCGCAAGCAGACAAGCATGAAAATACTGAAGGTGAAATTGATTTCTGTTGTTACTGAAACAAACTGCTATTAAAAGTTGTATCTTTCTATTGAGATAGAATTTGCTAATATTAAAAAAATTATATGCTTGTGGCCCAGCTGAACCAATCTAATAAATCCATTTTAACAAAGAAATTGCCTTTTATTGAAAGGGCGTAGTGCTCATCTCGCAGGGCACCTCCAGAGAGCCTTTGGCAGTCAGCTGGCCAGGCGCTGTAAATCCTGTCTCGCTACAGTGAAGACCCCAAAGGAGCCAGACCAGACCAGGAGCCAGTGCCAAAACACGTGCCAGGGGGTTACAGAAATTGCCTTTTTTTTTTTTTTTTTTTGCCCCCAGCATCATTACCAACATGCAAAGCTGAATGTGGGTGAGCCAGTGGGTTTTGCCAGACTGATCTTTTCTGTGTTGTTGATGGCTTTAAACAGAGCTGTGTTGTGCAGCCGGTACTTGCGTGGTCTGAGATGCATGCACGGTGATTTGTTAGGTATGAAGCAAAGAAGTGATTATTTTTAAGAGTTAGCTGCTCTGCATCACCATGAAATCATTTCTGAAGAGGTTTCCTTCTTGTCTCTCCAGCAGCATGTGGGTGGTCTTCTGCATGGGTGGGACCCAATGTCATCCCCAGCTACTACAGGCAGGGGCTTCCTGGTCTCGCTTTTAAGAACATGGAGGATGTAAAGCTCTCCTAGAACACGCAGGCAAAATTGATCCTAAAAGCACCAAGAGGAGCTGCTTTGAATGCCTCTGTAACCTACAGTTTGTGTATTTTCAAGCATGTTTTATTTCTGTTATCATGCTGGTTTTAAACGATTCTTTAGTAAGAGTAGTGTTAGTAGTAATAGTAATCACATGGAATCTTCTAGTTGTAATTCTGAGATTTCCTGTGCATTTGGTTAAAAACAGGTACTTGAGGTGAAATACTTGATTTTTAGGTGTGATATGTGTGTATAGGGTGCCTGTGTCCAGGTGGGGGCTGAGAAGTCTCTGTGAGGAGCGACACTGCCCTGGGCCAGGCACAAATGGTTCCAACAGCCCCGTGGCCAGGTGGTGGTTTAATTTTTGGTTTTGTTTCCTATCATCCAAATCTATTTTATACAGCAGTAATTTAAATTCATTTTCCTCAAGTTGAGTCTGTTTTGCCCGTGACAGTGACTGATAAGTTTAAGTTCCCTGTCCTTATGTCAACCTGTGAGTTTATCTTCTTTTCTCCCCCGTCCTGTTGAGGAGGGGGGTGAGACCACAGTGGGGTGGCCTCAGGCAGCTGACCAAGATCATCCTACCACAACACCCCCGTCTGAGAATCCATCAGTTGAAACCATGGTGGAAGTAAGAGTGCAGTAAGGTGGCCGAAGTCGGTGCGGTGGCTGGAGGAGCGGAGGTCACTTGTGCAGTTAAGGTACTCAGGCGCTTCCTAAAGGGCCCGACTTGAGCTGGGTGCTGAGCCCTGACAGTAGCTCTCAGAGTGAAGGCCGATAGGCACTTGCCTATCAGCCTGATTTTTAGGTACAGCCACTTCCTTGTGCCATATAGCATACCTTCACATTTACTTTTCCTTCAGCAATTTACTTGTCAAAAAGAAAGCCAAAGATTAGCCTGGTCCTGAAAAATCTCCCCATCAAGCTCTTGTCTGCTGGCTCCCTGATATTTTGGGGTTGCGATTACCCATGCCAGTTGGATAGCAGGAGGGCTCTGGAAAAGCTCACTGATATCTTTACCTTTTGACTGACAGAACAGGGTAAATTTCACAAAGCTTTTAGTCTTCCCCATCTTTCCTAAAAGTGCTAATAAAGGGGTTTTAGATCACCCAGGGGGTAGTAATCTTGATTTTAAAAGCCTTTAAAAAAGCTATAGAGCTACAGAACAAAAGCACTTTAACACATTTTATATTTGTGCTTTTCATAGCCAAGCCCAATAAAGCTTTGTTAATTTAGAGGAAAACAAAACATTTCCAAAGTATGCAAGGACCGTTTCAAACAGCTCTGTCTCTGTGGTGAGTGGCAGCCAATGTCATCGAGGGAGCTCATCTTTCGGGCAGCTCTGCAGCACATCAGTGTGCTGTGTGAAACACATTTGCTACCTCTAGCTAAACCAGCCCAGATATTACTGCCTAAGCGCTGTATAGTTATATCTATTCCATCTGGCCTGATAGCAGTCAGGGTAGTATGGAAAGCACATCCAGTTTTGAGTACCTGGATCGTTCAGCTGGCAGGGGTATCTCTTGATGGCTCACGATGCAATCGCTGTCCTGCATGGACTCGCTTGTTGTATCTCCTCACTGATATTCCCTGAAAACTGTCAGAAAATAAAGACAAAATAGGAGTTAGTAAAAGTTTCCACCTTATAGATCTTGGTCACTGATGAGGGAGGAAGCAATTAGTGATGATGAATGGCCATCTATTGAAGGCCTAATGACCTTGCACAGATAATGATTTTTTGGACTGCAGTGGCATACCATGGTCAACAACTCTTCACGCTGCCATAGACCCTGACCAGACCATGGTTATTGGATGGGCGTTTAAGTCACGGTGAAGTATGGGGTTTATACAAAGACCTGCACCTTTTTGAAGTTACAAATGTTTTTTTCTCCAACATTAGCTTAAGCCACGAGCTTAAGAAGTCACGCCAATATTTTGCTAAAAGCCTGCTAATAGATGCTGAAGTGTCCCAGATGCTGAGGCAGTGCCTGAGCCTAATGAGTGGGCAGATGTACAGGCAGTAATGAGCTACCATCTCGCTGACCCCTTCCTTGATGGAGCACGTGAAAGCATTGTAAGGGTCCTCAAAACCACTCCCATCTGAATATGGGTAATGGCTTTTGAACAGGAGCACAATTTGTGCGAAGGAGTAGGTCCAGAGAGGCCAGAATGGAGCTGTGCAGGGTTGTCAGGCACAAGGTAGGTGGAACACCATGGCCCCGGGGCCGCTGAATTGGTGCCAGGGCTGCGTCCTCATTCTGCAGCGGTGCAGCAATGGGGGAATGCCAGGGCAGCTCCATGTCCTACACTGGGTCTGTTTGTTGGGTCTGTTGTTATTTTATTAAATAAAAAAAGATCAAGTTACTCCAGAAGTCTGTCCTCAGTCAGTGAGGGCGTCAGTTTGTGATTGTTTTGCTGGGTTTTTTTTTCTTTGATATTTAATTGTCAAAAAGAATCCAGCAGTGGTGGTTTCTCAGAATTAAACTATTCAGATTGTTCTTGTTCAGATTATTGCAGACTTGAAAAGTCCATTTATATTTTCCTTTTTTTTTTTCTTTTTTAGCAGTTTAGTGCCAACATAGAAGAAAAAAATTGCTGGAAAAGCAAAACTGTATGCAGCAAAGTTAAATGAACCGTTTAAAGTAATAGTAGTATCTGCTCTCTGGGATCTAATGTTTTAAACTTCAGAGAGGAGGATATTTGCTGGACCAACATGCAACTTCATTTAAAGGACAAGGTTAATGAGTCTTTGCATGCATATTTATTTTGTCTCTGCTTGTTTTCTTTTTCCTATTAGGCTGATGATAAAGACACTGGGAATTACAGTGCCATGCAATACAGACTCATCATTCCTCCAATCAAGGATGGTAAAGAAGGTTTTGTGATTGAAGCTTACACAGGGCTAATAAAAACTGCTATGCTGTTCAAAAACATGAGAAGATCCTATTTCAAGTTTCAGGTCATTGCAACTGACAATTATGGGAAAGGACTGAGCAGCAAAGCAGAAGTACTTGTAAGTATGAGCCAGGCATTACCTTTATGGAATAATTCCTGAAGAAATTCAAACACTATATAAAGTTTAATTCCAGGCAGACCTATAGGAAGTCCGTAAACTGTGTGTATACATAATCTTTTCAAGTCACTGAAATCAAGCTGCTATTTTTTTTTTCCTTTTTTTAAAGAAAAAGCTTTTATGACCATCTGAAACACACGTTCGTGTTTCACGGCAGAGATACTGATCTCAGTTACCAGCTAGACGTGATGTTCAGTGTTTTGTTTATTCATTGAGCCATTGTTAATGGTTTAATTTAGATTCTAATTGTTTGCATTAAACATGGACCTACATCATGTTCTGGGTCTTCTGGACCCAGAGGGTGGCAAAAAAAGTGCTGGTTTTGTGCATGACAGGTATAAAGTGGGTCATACCTGTGTGGTCAGGCACAAGCATTTGCAGATCATCTCCACCTACCCACTAAGCCAGCAAGGTGCAGCCAGCTCCCACATCAAAGCTGTGATGCAGGCTTAGCATGGCATTGAACCCCAGTTAATAAGCCAAACTGAAAGCTTGCTAACTTGGGCCGTACTCTGTGTTAACTTGAGTACGTAGCTTCTGGGTCCGAGTTAGATCTGATGTGTCTGCTTGCAGCGCAGGCAAATATCTGAGCAAACAGTCTCTGAGAGCTGGAAGTCAGTTGACTTACTGGATTACTTGCCATATCTTAGTTGCTCATGTCTGGAAGGGAGACACGAGGAATACTTCTGGGCTGATACTGTATGTTAAGTTTTCAGGGAAGCAATGCTTCAAAAATGGCACCAGCTTTAGGCGTCGAGCTCATGCTTTTGTGCTGAGTAAAGGACATTGACTAGTCCAGTCACAGAAACCATCAGCATTCAATTTCTTTAAAGCCTATATAACTTGATGGATTGGATTAATGTTAGCATAATGTCATAGGGATGAGTACGTTATCTAGTTCATGGGAACACTGTCAAATGATACAGATGATAGCCATAATACTCAGTATATTGAGTTGTACAGGAATTCAGCAAATAAACATAATGTATGATGTCCTCATGCTTGACCTCCCAAAATGATAGGGCATTCTAATGTAATTTATGCAGTAATAGTATATTAAAATATAGACCGAAAGTATCGACATTAAAATTAGGAAGTGAAGTATGTCTCATTAATTTATAGAGGTATCTTTAGGTTGTCTGAGTGAGTGATGAGCACTCTGGTACAGTGTTTTTTGCACAAGGTGTGAAAGCTTAGAGTAGCTGTAGATACAATTATGGACTGACACCATCCCACCATGAGAGTTTGCGTTTGCACGGAGCATAATCCATAGGTAAAGAACCTTTCTACCCAGACGAAGCTGTTCCTGCGCTTTGTGATTTTATTCTGCCTTCACTGTGGTGTCAGGTGCTCAAACTGGGAGGTGTTAATTCCTTTCAGCCCAAGCTCAGTGTGCTCACAGAGAAGGGAAATTAATTACTCACCTGCAGAAGAATAAGAGGTGGGGGAGGAAGGTAGGATTGTGTTGGAAGGAGGCCTAGAGAGAAGAGGTGTGGCAACACCAGTACTGCAAAGAACCTGAGCAGAGCAAGGTATCCTCCAGAATTGCGGCCAGGATGCTGCCTCAGAGCCCTGGCACAGCTCTGTGAGCCCAAAAGCTGCCCAACCCACTACAGTCTCTGTGTCGTAGGGGGTGGTCCGTGTGAAGGATAGCAGTCTGTTCCTGCTGGCTGGCACTGGCGGGATGGCTCAAGCTAGACATTCATGGATTTACAGTTTGGTTCCATGTGATGGAATTTCCCTTTCTAGCCTCCGTTAGACAAGACAAAGAAGCAAGAAAAGACATTTTAAAATAAGTTTGCTGCAAGTAAGTACGTCAGGGTACTAAGTAAGTGTGGATAGTGAATGCTCACTATGTTATCATCTTTAATGATAATGTTTATTGGGGTTTAGGGGGGTCCCAAGGCCCTTCCACATTCAGCTCTCAGCATAAGCTACGCCTGGTGGCGTATAATGGCAGACTAGGGGCTCTGCCTTGCTTGGTCTAAAAATGGGGAAGTGCCTAGTGAATGAAGCGTGGCATCAAAGGCATAGTGCTTAGGGTGTAGTGGCTATCAACAGTTACCTGCTTTCCCTGTCTCTGCTGCAAACTTCCAGGTTGTTGTGCTACTTATTTAATTTAACCTGGAACTTCCCTGGTTCCCAACAACATGTTCCTCAGATCCTCAGGACATGAGACATCTGCACGTGCTGACTTCTAGCCTATAACTTAGGCTGGTTCCTGCTGTTCAGCGTCACGGGACCCAGCTGTATTTTTGCTTGGTAGCCTGGATGTAGCAAAAGCTTTCTGAGGAACAGTGGGTCAGATCACCCCTCATAACTGTGCTTCAAAAAGCTTCCAGCGAGCAGTGACCGTGGTGCCTCAGGAAGAGCCTTTGCTTTCCCACACCTTCCACCTCTCCTCCAGTGGAAGGGAACAGTTTCTCCTGACAGCTTTTCTTACGGTGTAGTTAAATTTGACTTGGTTCCTCAACTTAATGCTATTTTTTAATAATTGAAAAATTAAAGCCTTTACAAATGTGGATATCAAGCAAGTTAATGTTACTATGGAAACCTTAACTTTCTCTGGGTTTTGTTCAACACCCTTGGTTTAGAGTAGCTTGTCAGCAGTGTGTGTATATTCATTTTTTTGTGTATGAACAAGTAGTCATAATTGTGATTCCTTGAATATCAAAAGAACTATTACCTTTTTTTGTGTTGCATTTATGCAGTACTCTGCACATAGGTGCACAGAGGTTGCTGGCATTGGCTAATGTAGTTAATTCTATTAAACTGTTCGTTGCTTCCGAGCTCCTTTCGATGATCTTAGTCTAAAATTTGAGTTCATTATAATTCTGTTTTTGTTACACAGAAAGCCATACATGCTGATAGTGCATCTGATGACATTTCAAAAACATTTAAATATTTAAAGTTGAATTAAGCTTCAAAGCTAGCAAATCAGTGTTTGATGTGAAAGTATAATGGCTTGTCTGCTGACGTGCTCACAGGGCTCAGACTCTTTTGAAAATCAGGGGTGGTTTTTCTTTTCAGCTAACTCTGATTTTTAGATTTCTCAGGTTTAACCTTGTCCTGCTTTTCCAAATTTACCTTCAGACTCCTCTGTAGGGAGTATAGGTTTGGAGTATGATGTTTGCTGTCATGCTGGACATGAGCCAAGTTTTAAGAACTGTTTTATTTTCTCCACCAGTATGGGAAGTAACTCTTCCTATTCACAACCTGAGGGGAGGTTGGCTGTGCTCTTGAAGAGAGCATTAATACCAAATGCAAAAATACTTAAAAGGGGGGGAAGAAGCATGCAGTCGTTTTACTGGAGAGCAGCCTTTTCTTGGGACAAAAACAGATCAGGAGATGTGAAGCAGAGTTTGCCAAATATGTTGAATTTGATGCATGCGTGTAGTCCCTTCTGCACGATGACCATCCAGTCTGTGCCTGAGAAACAGAAGAGTTATGTTGCTTTTGTTGTAGAAAATGCTAATGTGAGAGATTTCTTCGGAGGTTGGTTGGTTCCTTTGTGGAATCCTGGATTTTATTTTATTTTTTCAAACAAAGCCCACAACTATTGAGTGTATTAGAGGCATTTTTCATGTCCCATCCTTTTAAATAAAAGTACAATTGTAAAATGCACGTGGTTATGCACAATTTTATGCTATATAGAGGGAGAAGTTAGAAAAAAAAGGCGGGGAGACTAAAATAACTTACACTGACTTGAAAATAGATGAACAATTTCCTTTGTGATTTTCTTGCAAAGTATCATTGATTTAGTTGAATTAGTCTGGTGTTTGCATTTCCATTGTCGTAAACCTCGTATTTCCAAGGTTGGGTTTCCTGTCAAGTCATCAAAAATACCAAAATGCTCGTAAGTGATTTTGAATATGGCACATGGGAGATCCATGATTCTGTAAGTAAAGTCTAAACTATGACGAACAGGTTGCATAGTCCCCCCCTTAAAAAATCTGTAATTCTGATGCAGTTCTGCAATTACAGTTCTAGTTAAATCTTTGCCTCCTGTTTATTGGTTTTGGCTGCCAAGCAAAGCAAGATTTCCCAGCTCTCTTACTTGGAATTAAAATGAGAAATCCGTACAACAGGGCATGGGTATGAAGGCAGGAAAGTAATTATTCCATTCCTCTTTGTGTAGGGAGGATGTTGTGCATGGGAGTGCCAATTGAATTTTGCTCTTTTGTTTCCAGGTCTCTGTGGTCAATCAGTTGGATATGCAAGTCATCGTCTCTAATGTTCCTCCCACCCTTGTGGAACAAAACAAAGATCAACTCATAGGGTAATAAATTTATTTACTGTACAAATATCAGAGAATTCACTGGGTTTGTGTTCAGATTCAGCAAGGAGTGCTCCCTTTATGCCATGATCTCCTTTTTTGCCAAAAGACTTGAAAATAAGCAAGTGGGTGTTTTGAGGGGGAGCCCCACTGGCTGAGTGACAGCACTGCCCCCCCCGCTCCCCCAAATCCACATGTCCCTCTCCTCGCAGACATACAGTACTTTGCTTCCACGTCTACTCACTTTGCAGGCTGAAATTCTATTCAGAGCTGCCCCTAATGCAGACCATAGTGGAGCCTCCGAGCACATACCTTGCATCTGTCAAAGTCCAGGTAACGTGAATAAAGCACATCTCCAGAAGGTTGAGGCAGTGTGTCTCTGAGGTGTATTGCTTCACTGTGATTTTATTTCGGTGATGTAGCTGTAAGGGAAAGCAGAATTTAGAGAATTTATACTGGTACAATTAATATCACTGACATCATTACGTACAATTTTAATTGCAAAAAATTGGTAACAAGGTTTCCTTATTACAGGCCTGCAAGGCGTAAGATGTTGTGATGGAGGGATGTGTAATTGGAAACATTAGTGCTTTGCAGTGAAAGCAAGTATTTTATCGTCCTGGAAGTCAGCTAAAATCCTTTTGGTAGAGTATGTTTTAATAGTGCTCATACACCACAGCATCGTTAGCTTCCAGGAGCCAGGTTTTCCCTTCCAGCTTCTTTTTGTAAGACGAGGATGATTTTCTATACTTTGTGTCATTAGACATATAACCATGAATTAGACAATATGGGAAAGGCAATTCTATAGGAAATAGTTTAAAACCAATCTTTGTACTCTTCTGTCACTTCAGGCAGTGATGAATGGCATTTCTGGGTCTGTTTCATCCTTTACTTCTCCGCAGAATTGGACATACCTTAGGGTTGATGATATAATCACTCACTGAAAAAGAAGTGTGTTGTCTCTAAATGGCTTATGTCTTCATTGGACTAGGAAAAGATATCACGGGATTTGCTTCTGGAGATTTAGGACACATTCCCCTCTTCTTACTCTGTTTTGAGCCCGGTGTAAGTTAGCTCTGATAGATTCTAGCATCAGAAACACTAATAAACTTGTTCAGACAACAGTCTATTCACAGGGCTCCATTTCCCAGAGCTAAGAATAACAAAGGAGTCTGCTCACTTAACACTTAAAATCTAGCTTTGCAAAAGCATCAGGTATTGGTGTTGGCTGGAGAGACAATGAGAGACATCTTTTAGTGACAGTAATAGGAAAAGTTTGGTTCTGCTTCTCTAAGCCCTAAAGTTCAACGTAGCGTGTTGCACAGTATGATTTTTTCTTCACACAGTCATTTGCAGCCTTCCTGGGCTTCCATTTTCTTGAGTGGAGAAGATGAGCACATGTTCTGTACCATGAGTTTCTACGTGACATAGCCTGGATCTCGTGCTGAACTGGATGAGGCTGTGTTTGAGACCCTCCTGGTTTTGACCTGTCCTGGAGCAAAGGAGCCACCAGGAAAACACAGACGGCTGTTGCCGTGGTGGTTTGAAAAGCCTGGCTTGCACAAAGAGCTTCAGCTCCGTGACACACATGTCGTGGGACTGAGAGCGGGAATGCTGCAATGGGTGGCACTGCAAGAGCAGATAGCATCGTGCATTTCACCATCCCTGCAGAAATCTTCTTTGCAAACACTGGAGCACGGTGTTTCCAGCTCCCAGCAGGTCTCAGCAGTGTTCAGTTCCTCAACAATAAATTGTGCTGTAACCATCCCAGAGGAATAGCTGGCATATCCTGCCCCAGTCTTGGAAAACAGCCCAGAGCCACACTCCTCAGTCTCCATGCTCCAAAGAACTCTTTTCTGCCAGGTGGGAGTTTCTTAAGACTTGTTTCATGCTGTTCTGGCCCTTGTGCCTGGAAGTCTCTTGATGGATCTGTAAGTATTTCAAGGTGAAAGAAGCTTTTGAATGAGTATAAAAATAAAGAGAGATGGCCAGGTTTATATTCTCAAAATTAGCTTGGGATGCCTTTACCTTAACGAACACAGTGAGGCCAGCAAGTGAGTATAGCCTGAGAATTTAACTTGAAGGATGGGCTTTCAAGGACGGCCTTTGCAAGAAAAGATGGCATTGGCTTGTGTTAAAATTGTCACATCCTCTATCAAAAATATTTGCAGAGAGGAAGAGTCTCAGAAATAAATTTTGCATACGCATGCTTGTCTGTTTCACAGAATGTGAAAAGTATTTATTTCATTGCTAGCTTCAGATTTCTTGACTTTTTCTCCTATAGTTTAAAAGAATGCCGCCTTCCTGTTTTCATAAAAGTCTTTAATAAGCCATGCAGGACATAAAACCAAAATAATAGGAATTCATAATTTTTCATGCTCTATATGGAAGTTATTACCACAGACAAAGGGAAACCAAATAATTTGGAGACTTTCTCAGACTGAAGTATTTTTGTCCAAAGAGGTTTCTCAGCCATTTCAAATAATGCCCTAATTTCTAAAATGAGAATGCTTTTTATAATTCATTAACAGATAAAAAGACTATATCATTAACTAAATTAGTCATTAGAGAGGTTATTCAGCTCTTTTGCATCATTTTCTGGCACTGGAGTGATAGTAAATAGTAATCTCTGCAGATATAACATTTAATTGCAGTACTTGGTGATGGGGAAGTGGGCAGTTTGGTCATTTTTTAAATTAGTGATTTTTCACAATAAAATATATAGTGATTTGATCAACTTTGGAGAACAAGTTAGAACAGATTCTCCCCAGCTGCCTGTAATTTTCACTCAAGAGTGGCTACAAGGTATTAAGAAATATATAATTCAGTCCTTCCATGCTGGAAAGGCTTACTCAGCATAGCCCTGCTGCATTTTGGTTAATGGTGCAAACAAAGGAAGCATGCCATAGAAGAAAAGATTGAGTACATTGCTATCTCCTTGGCTTAGGAGCTTGGGCTTTTTGAGGGATACAAGGGGCATGTCTTCAGCTGACGGTTCTGATAGTGTCATGATCCTTTGCAGTCATTCAGTGAGCACCTTGGTTTTTCCTCCAACTGCTTTAATTTCATCAACAAACTTTTCCTGTTCTCCAGACTGCACATCAATGTCAGATTTGCCATTTCTCTCACCCTCTTTAATTATGTCTGTTCAGATAGGTCCATTTCTGTCTGCAACAGGAGATGACAGAGAACTGGAGTGAGACTTAGTGGAAAATTCAGTGTGTGTTCCTCTCCTTCAGAAAACTTGGTGAAGGCAGACAACAGTGTGTTCTTTGAACATAGCAATGTTTGTGAGCGATTACTTGTTGGGTAAGGAACAGCATTTCAACTAGAATGAAACAGCCAACTTCATGCTGAGAGCATTTAGTGCTTTGGTTTTTGCATGACTGCAATGTAAACCTCTAGCTAAAATCAGATACACCACATTGCCAAGAGACAGCTGGGTTTCTCTCATCCCATAGGCAACAGAAAAGTCTTGTGGATTAAATTCCTCTGTACACACTTCTATTGATGGCAAATCGTTTTCTCTGAAATGTGAGATTTTTGAGTGGCTCAAAATGAGCGCTTCGATGAACTACTCCATAGACATTCCTCTTGAAAAGTCTGGTTTAAACCCTAGAAAACTGAGATGATAATGCTCAGGGAACTCCTTTTTTCCTGAACTAGAGCCACCAAAAACATTTGGGCATCACTTTCAATGTTCACGTTCACGTTTTTTGCACTCTGTGCTTTCTGAGCCAATCAGATGGGTAAAGAAAACACGTTTAGCTGCACTTGGACCGCTCAGGAGTTGTTGGAGAATGATAGGAGCATTGTCTCCTCACTTTCAGAAATCAGGTGAGATGTCCCATGTTTACCTTTCCTCCCCATAGTGAGCCTGGAAAGAACAGTTTCTTTTCCATCCATGTAAAGAAAATCTCTTGGCAGAGGTGTAGGAACGTATCATTGAAAAAGGTCTGATGGAATCAACTCTTACTGCTAATAAATGGGCATAGATACAACAGATAATTGCTTTATTAGTTAATAATGAGTGTGTCTTAACTGAGGTTATTCCCTACTGTTCAAGACAAAATTGCTGGAAATAGCACGTGATAACTCCAGGGCACTATCCTTCGTGTGTATTTCGGCCTGTTAGAGGCCACAATCCTTCAATACCTTAATGCTTCAAAACAAATGGAGCAGTTCCAGAGTTAAAGAAAATCCCCACTCGAACCTCTAAAGCAACACAGAAGTGACCAGGCAGTTTTTAACCAGAAAATCCAAATGTAAGATCTCTTGCTGATCCTTGCAGATGTATGGAGTGAGTACCTCGGAATACGAACGTTCAGCCTGCAAACTTAATAGTTTGCATGTATAAAGTTGACTGCCATCGTTTCTCAAAGGAGTGTCTGCTCAGCTTTGCTGCATAGAAACTGTCGTCCTCTTAAAAGAAATGACATAATATATACTCCTCTAAATTATAAATAGATATGGCTATAAAATACATATCATAATATACATCACATGTACATCGTGCATCATATATCATTTTGTGTATAACCATAGTGTATGAGAGAATATGTTTTATATATAGGAGCTGGAATGCGCAGCCTTCTCTTTAGGGAAATATTTCAGAATGTGGATGATTTCCCTTCAGTTGTGTCCTGCTGTTGACAATACCGCAAACGGCGTTTGCTAATCGCAGGTGCAGAAGCCAGCCGGTGGCGTTTAAAAGGGACAGCCGACAGGGGTGCTCCACGTGGCACTTGCGTATACCGGTGCATTTATTTCTTTGTTCCTGCTTGCTTTTCTGTTAGAATGTCGGTATGTGCCGTAACTGGGAGGATGAGTGATGCCTCTGAAGCACAGCAAATTTATCAAGATGCGGCTGTGTGTAATGAAATCGGATGTTCTGAGGCATCGCTGGGTTCCAACATCTTGGTACCTTTAGTAAAGCTAGATGCAGCGGCCTCTCAGACGAGTGGCCCTAGAGGTGCTTGTTTGGAAGTGCTGTGCCTCAGAACGCGCCCAACTCAATTAAAATACTCAACCTTGGTGTTTTGTCTTCTCCTCAGTCCATGAATTGGTAGAAGATGAGCGTGTCTCCCCTGATGGATGTACTGCAATGCATAAATCACTCAGACTCATTAGTTTTCCCACAGAAGTATCATTCCATTGCTAGCCTTATGATTTTTGGCATGTAATTACTGAATCAAGCCTAATTACAGGTGACTAGACTTTTTGCATGTTGGGGCATGTGAACTTGCCATTAAGTACCCTGCACAGGTGGCAATTACTTTCCTTCCCATTATTAATATTTGTTACTCACAGGTGCTGCTGTAGCTGCCTTGTTCTTTGCCTCAGCTCTCTCTGATGCTGTTATATGGGTTCGTTTTGCTCTGGCCCTTTGGTCCACTTTTCTTCTGCCTTCTTCCCTTTCACTTCTTTGCACTGTATTGTTTCATTCTAAATACAACTGCAGAATTATTAAATAAATAAAGGATGAGATTAGAGGGATATTTCCCACTGACTGGCTGCATCTTATCCCATATCCACCCTGCCTTTGGCTTTGCTTGGGGAATGTGTGTCCTGTAACAGTCGCGTTGTGTGGTGTTTAACACAGCTCATTCTGTTTGGTAGCCTCCTTCTGCTGTAATTAGTAACGTTAGGCTACCTTTATTAAATTAGGTAATAGAGACCGAAGCTTATTTGGCTCCAGCCTTTCCACTTGCTGCTTCCACTGCCGGCTGGGATGCACTGGTTCAGCGATCTCCCCCTCCCCCCTCCTCTCAATCACACCAAGTGTTGTTCTGTTAATGTATTTTCTCTGAAGCACTATAATGCAGTGCGTGGCTTCTCAGATAAAGCTGTAAACTTCTGCTTTATTCTGAAATTGCTTACTATTGCAGTAAAACCCCTTTTGTGCTGAGATCTGAAGATATGTCTTCTGGGTCAAAGTCAAGATGTCTCTGTGTATTACTCTTCGGGTGAGTGTAGCGTAATTCCGTCTGCGACTGGGAAAAATGATACTGAAATAAAAAGTTGGAATGCGTGTAGGTTTTTTGGAGGACAGGATTATACAGGCTGAATGCAAAAAGAACGAAAAAACCCCTTCCACTATATATAAGAAAGCAAATGTCCTTTATGGCATGCATTCCAATATGCTTTTATAGGATTAGGCTAAGTATGTGTAAAGATATTGTCTCTGGGTTATTTTCTAAATAATTTAGATGTTGTCATATGCAGAGTAAAGTGGCTCAGTGGTGCTCCTCCCTGCTAGGTATGTGCCTTGTGTGTGACATCAAAGTAAACAATCTTTGTCAAAAGGCTATTTTATAAAGAAGGAATGGTCTTAGGCTTGCAATAAACCCCAGTTCTGGGGTTTTTCATTCCCCATGGCAGCACAAAGCAGGCTGACTTAGCTCACTAGTAAGGGTTAATTGACTTGTGTTGGCAGCTCCGAAGCAGCTCGGCACCTCTCCAGAGGCCACGGAAGGTGTATCGCCTTCCCCGTGTTGTATGTGTGTTGTAATAAAGGAGTATCAGCTTCCCCGTGCTGTATATATGTTGTACTAAGGCATCTGGGAGAGGCAGCTGGGGCCCAAGTGTATCACTTCCCTGAAGCTATCGCTAACTGCGCAAGGAGGGACTGGAATTGGTGCATTTATTTCTTTGTTCATTGAAAATCCAGCAGTTGTCAGTTATAAGCCTTGCAAAAACTCCATGCAGCCAGAACTTGGCTGAAGTTGAGCAAAATTGAGAGAGATTATTCAAATGAAACACTTGCAAAGTCTGTGTTGATGTGTACCGGCAGCGCTGACTGCTCTCATCAGGACATTGTTGCTAAATTTGCTTCTCATTTCTAACACCTAGAATATAAATTCATTATTGTTACTAAGTTACTTTGGTGAGCTAGAATTTCAGTGCAGGAGCCAAAAGTTACGCAGGATATCTAGTCCTCAGCACTTCGAGCTCCAAGCCAATGGCACTAGTTATTTCAGAGTCCTGAAAGAAAGAAGGGATTTTTTTTTTCTTGTTCTTTTTTTCCATTTCTTAAAATATTTGTATGCCAAATACAGAAATGCAGCAGGCTGTCAAATTACTAAAGAACTGAAGCATTTTTTTTCCATAGAATTTTCCATGAAGAAAATTGTGCAATAATTAAACTCAGGTACTGGCGAGGATCTAAAAGGTTCTGCAAATTGAATTGTTTCTTTTGTTTGTGTGCTGATTCAGAGGATACGTGTACAACTTAGCAATTCGGCTGGAGGGCATAAAACTACCGGAACATTGCAGTGCTCTTTCGTCTCGGGATAACGGAGGGTCATTAAACCTCGCTGCTGACTTACCAAGTCTTACACCAGGACTGTGAGTCTAGCTGGGTTGCCATTGCTGCTGGGCTCGCACGTGGCTGGTTCCAGATCTTGTATTTTGAGTTGAATTAACTGACTTGTATGGACCGCTTAGTTTTGGAAGAAGCTTCCAAGTGATCCTTTGCATCCTTCCCAGCTGCAGGGTCTCCCCCATCCTGGGGCACATGTCTGGCCTGCTGGATTTGTGCGGCTCTGGGGAGAAAGCAGCGTGGTGCTGCCGTGCCAGGCTGCGTCCCTTCGTTTAGTCCTGTGCAATCTCAGCCGTGCTGCGCAGCAGGACCTCAGAGCGTGTGTCGGCTCGTGGACGTAGTGCTGAGTGTGCCCCAAGTTTTGGGGTTTCAGGGATGCTCTGAGAAGCAGAATGCCACCAGCCAAGGGGCACCTCAGCAACCCAACGTACCCGTGACTTTTTGCATTTCCATTTCTTTTGCATCTGAAGCTGAAAAAAACCATCTCTGAGTTTTCAGGCTATTTAGCACCACATTATGTCCTCGAAGACAATGCAAATCCTCTCGTCCTTCCTTTAATTTCACTGGTGTCCCTGATGGGAATCCAGAAAGCGATGGTAATGAAGATGCTCTGGGAGGCATTTCTGCCCATTACATTACGTCTGCAGAGCTAGATGGAGTTAGAGCAGCAGGAAAGTCTCGTTGCCCGTGAAGTTGCTGGTTCTACCTCTCACTATGCCACTGTTGGGAGGATGGTAATTACCCTCGCTGCATTAACAAGTGACAGACTAATTTTAAGCTAATTTTTGCCGATAAATTCAGTAGAACTGCTAATGCTGTTACTTAAAGTATGTATTTTAAAAATTGATTCTTGCAAGTAGTACCACAAGCAGGTGGCCACTTTCAGTAGAGTGTTAAAACATCGCAGTGTTTTCAGCATCACAAGTTCAGCTAAATGACTTTTAAACTAACTCTGCAGGGAACTGCCTTATTTTTAAGTGCATTCTTTAATTGCTGCTTTTCAGTCTTCAATGCATTTTTATTATATATTTCAACCTAAACATGCAATTTGTGTGTTTCAGATGAAATATTACTGTCCTTCCACTGTAGTTTGTGGTGTTTCTTCTGATGTCAGTTAAAGCCAATGGCTGCAACATACCTATTTCACATAGTTTGAAAGTAGCATGCTATTTCTTCTTCAATTTTAATCATGTTTGAGACAAAGATGTTCTCAAAGGCAATGAATTCCATCAGAAGCCATGCCAGGAATTTCTGAGAAAAGGGAATGTTGTTACCAGTTCTTTCTTTCTTTTCTTTCTTTCTTTAATTCTGGTAAAAGTGACCCTACGTTACAACCTTCCAACCTTACAGGGCACCTCTGTCTTGGGTGAAATAATAATTCTGTGAAAGGGAACAAAAGCAATCCCCCCTGCAGCTACAGGAGATGATAATTAGGGAGGTAAATCTCTTCCATATTTGGTCTGTCTGAGTCCTTGTGCAAAAAAAACTTTCTTTTAGTCACGTTCACGTAATGGTTGGAGGTTTCTCTATAGGAATCTGCATATCCCACATTTGTTCTGTCAAGTGTTACCTGGGAGGATTATTGTTACAGTTTCCTGTGACAGGTTATCGCCCTGGCTGCCAGTTAAGTGCGTGCCAGAAGCAGAGATGTGTGGAGTTTACCATATCTGCAAATAACAGGAGAGCTTGTTTAGAGGGTGCCAGTCAACTAGCAACGTGGCAGACAATCTATACTTTTATTTTCCCTACAACAGTGGCTCTGCACTAACAGGATATATTCACTGCTAGGCTAGGACATGGGTCTGACAGGCTTGGATTTTTCAAAACCTTATAGAAAAGCTGCTATTTTAAGGGCATTCTGAACTTCCACACAGACAAACTGAATGGACAGCTGTGAACCACTGGTCTTGAAAAATTATGAGACAGTGATACTGCTTTGACAGCATTATTTTGCTTTGAAAATCTGATGTCAGGGGAAAAAAAACACAAATAGGAAAATGTAACCTCAGCAACTGCAAAAGATACAGTTTAAAGCAAGTGACTCTGAAATCACTGATGGCCTTTTTAATGAGATTTGTCTTCCTCTTACACCCTTGATATATCAAGCAGCACACTCCCTCTCATTCCCTTGCTTTTGCCACCTAACTCAGCTATTGCTTTTTGATTTGATATTCTAATTACGTAAATTAGCCCAGAAGACCTTGTATTTTCCCAGAGCTCACAGTTCTGATGGAGTGGTTAGTGTTCCAGCTTCTCTCGTTTCTTTCTCCATGCTTCTTTGCCCCTGTATCCAGTATTGATGATACTGGCTTTTACGCCTTTGTTTATGGAGCTCTCTGTGGGCTTTAACAGAACCCTGCTCAGTCCTAGTTTGGAATCTTCATTGTGCCATTAGCAAAGATGCTCTTCCCGTCGTCTTCTTGCCCAGCAGCCAAGGTTGAAGTGTCTGAACAGCTTTCCATTTTCCATTCTGTCTTGATGGCAGAACCAGTTCTCCCTGTTGCATGCCAAATGGGAAGGCCATCCCGCTGAGCTGTTCATACTTCCAAACCTCCTTTATTCACTGGGTGCGCAGCAGATACAGAGCAGCCAGCTGGAACTCAGCAAATTTCATGGGCCTCCCTAGAGCGACACACCAGACAAGGAGGGAGGAAAAGAAATTTTATTTTTTTTTTCATTAAAGTCTTGTCCTTCCTAGAGCAGCTTGTTAGAGCGGTAGTGAGTTATGTTTATAGCTTTCCATAAACTCTCCGTATCTGGGGTACACGTGTGTTTGCTTTCTGTGCAGAAACATCTCATGCCCTCTGTGAGGTCCATTCCCCATCGGTTTGGTGCTTCTGCGGGTACGCAGGAGGCATTTCAACCTGGTGTAGGCACAAGCATGAGTGTGGTTGGTTGGTTGGTTTGTTTGTTTGGAGGGACATTCTGCAAACAGCCGTTCTTTCTCCCTTTGCCTTTCTGAATACTTTATCAATAACATCACGTTAGGAATTCTCCCATAAACAGTTCTGCATGGAAAACTAGAACAATAGGAATTTTTTAACTGAGAACAAAGGCTTCCAAAAGTGCACACTGAGATGTCTGCAGACATTGTTGTCCAAAAAAGAAAAAAAAACAGTAATAAAGAAAATTGGTCACATGACAAGAAGTAATAAAATGACCTGTAGACGTCATCATCTCTAATCCATTTTAGTTTCCCAGAATTGCATTTCTTTCATGTATCGACACCTTGCAGTTCATAGACAAACTCTGTGCTCTGGCAGCTCATCAGGAATCCTTCTCTTGGGAAAAAGGATTTGGTTGGTTTATTGTTGTTACGCCCTTGTTATCTCGGGCATGGCTGCCGCTGAATTCTGTCAACCTTTCTTCTGCTTGTAGAACTTCTGCAGTTTATTTTATTTTTTTCTTGTGGTAAAGGTGTCAGCTCAATATTCCAACTTTCTTATGGCTGTAAAACTTGCTCGTGCCTTTTGGAGTAGCAGGTGTTCTGGCACCTTAGATGTTGTGCTCTATTGGAGGGCCAGATGAAATATCCCCCCCGAAAATGGTCGAAGTAGTTGTTTCTGTGGGGGAAAATTTATTGTATGCACCCTGTGTAAGGCTGGAATTGAAGAGTTCTGAATCGTATAGCTTAATAAAAGGATGACAGGGGTTTTTTTTGTGAAATACAGTTGGTGTTTCCCATGAGCCATTTAAAATTCAACTGATGTCATAAATACAAAGAGCTAGACTTAAGGACACTATTTCTGATGACCTCTCCTAGCATTGCTAAGCTTTTCCCAAGAGTTCAGCATTTAATAGGTTTTATCTGAGCAGAGGTTTTTTACAAGCACTCTGAAGGTTACCATGCGTCTAAGCCTGTGGGTTTTGTCTATTAGTATCTCATTTGGGCTGTGGTCAGTCTTGCTCAGCACAAATAAATCACTGCAGCTTTCTGGCTCCATCTCATCTCTAGGATTTTGGAACGCTATGTCCAAGATCAGATTCCTGGTGCAACGGTTGTGGTGGAATCCATTGGTGCACGGAGGTTTGGGGATGGCTACTCTGAAGAGGATTACACCAAGTCTGACCTCATGGTCTATGCAATTGACCCACAAACAAACAGAGCTATAATGAGGAACGAACTTTTTAAGTAAGTATATTATTTGTTGCTCTTCCTACATTGCTGTGGACTGTTCTGAAGGCTGCTGGTCTCTCTCTGTTAGCAAGTGGCTCAACACAGCATGCGCAGAGGAATCTACTGAAGCAGTTGGTGTGTGCCCCTACACCTCCATACATGCAGGTTGGGGCTTCCCACCCTTCCTGGGTTCAGTCCACTCCTGTGAGGTGGATGGCCCCAATACATGTGATCTAGACACTGTCACCGTGGCAGCATGCAATACACTTGGTCCACCCTGTGGAGGAGCTTCCAGTTTACATTGCTCTGAAGGAATTAACTTCTCTGTATCAAAACTCTGGGATCTCCAAGCTTTAGTACTCCAGTCATCGACCTTCAGGCTGTCTGCAGTTTGCATTTGACGCTCATCTCTTTCTCTCTTTTTTTGTGGAAACTGAAGGAGAAGGAAGGGAAGGGAAAAGAGGAGAGGTGGTGTGCACCCAGTCTGAAGCACCAACATCGGGCCATACCCCAGGTGTACATCTCCGTGCAGGAAATGAGTACATGAGGAAATTTCCTCCATGAGGAAATGCTCCTGGGTGCCCAGCAGACTGAGCAGGCAGGTCCACATGGGCCCATTCCTCCAGCAGCTAGAGGAGATGGTGAACAGCAGTAGACAGGCCGTTTATATCCATAATCTGATATAGTTTTGCCTTTTCAATCAACTTCCAAATTAGCAGTTAAATTCCAGTGTCACGTGAAACATAAGAGGTGGCTTTGTGTTGATCGGTGACACTAAGAGCGTGTTGCCACTGAGTGGGCCAGCTCTGGTCACTGCAGCAGAACAGTTTGATGGGCGCTTGGGCTTTTGCACCTTAGCAGAGCTCCGGTGGGTTAATCCTGGCATGCTGCTGCTTTGGGGCCAGCAGTAGCTCTGCTCTCTGCCTGCATAAGAGGAGAAGCTAGAGGTTGCAGGGTAAGGAGATGAAATTAAGGTCTTCTCTTTACATGGTTTTTCCGAGTCATCACCAGCAGCAAGTAGGTTCTAAGACAAAATCAGTGTCTCAGCCACTCAGCTGCAATGTATCAATATGACTGTAGAATCATTTGGTTAGAACTGTATTTTTGCATTTCAGTATTCTGCATATAATTCAAAACTAGAAAATGCAAATGACGCTGCTCTTCTAAAGCAGACCCTATCTTTGGAGGGGGTTTTGCATGTGTTTCACCTTTGTGTTTGCTTTTTATCTCAGTGAAAACTGGACCAGACTGTTCATGATGGTATAAAGCTGCATGTCAGTCAGCAGCCTAAAAACCAGCTGGCTGTGAGCCATCTCTGTGGACTGTGATTGAAAAAGGGCTTGTTCCCCTGAGCTCTTCATTTAGTACAGACGAATTATAGCATACTAAAGCTCTGCATATATTCAGAGTTTATAGGTTGGAAGAGATCACAGTGATCAGTCTGACCTCGTATAATAAAGACCATAGGAACTCCCAAAATGAATTCTGCTTTGAGCACGTCTTTCAGCAAAGCAACTGCTCAAGAAAATCCAATCAACTACAGCCTTTGTGGTGTTATTGCAGGGTAATTATTTTTGCTGTCAAAAATAAGGCCTGTTTTGTTTGTGGTTTTGGGTTTTTTAAATTTATCTAGATTCAGTTGTAGAGCTTTATTATAATTTTGGTTGCTAGATTGAAGCATCCAGTGGTGCTTTTCATTTCTGGGTCCCACCAACGTCTAGGCTTACAATCACATCATTCTCTTAATTTCTTTTTTTCTTGATAAGTTCCTTGACCTCTGGACTATGTTTTAATTCTTTTCATCACTTACAGTTGTCTCTGAACCCCCTCCAGTCTTCCAGGATCACTTTCTGAACTAGGATTATAAAAAACAGATGCAGTTTAGGAGTGGAAACTTTCAGAGTGGTGGCAATACAGCCTCCTTCCTTCTGGCCATGTTTTGTCTGTCGGTATCTCCATGGTCATACACTCTTTTTAAGGGGTCTCTCTCTGATTTTGTTCCAAATTTTACTCACAAGTGGAAGTGAAAATTAAGGAAACCTGGCAGGCAGCCAGCAGAAATCCCTGATAACCCTTTTCCTTTCTCCCTGTGGAAAAGCGCCAGCCAATCTGCTTGTAGTGCCGCTGTAAGGGACTTGTACTCCAACCCACTCCCAAAACTAGGCTCCATGAAACCTACCTTACTGCCTTACACCCAGACTACCTCCTGATCCCTCTTTATCGTTACCTGTCCTCTTCTACAGTTTGTAAGTGCACTGAGGTCTGTGTTTTCTTCCCATTATAGCCAGTTCAGAGTGTGGCCAAAGTGCAATCCCATTAGAAATGCTCCAGATCAAAGGGACGTTATTTGTTTCTGTGCACGTTCAGAAAATTTATGAGACTTTGATGACCGTTGAAAATTTTGACACACTTTTACTCTTCACTTCATGAAGCTCTCTGCAAATCTACTATTATTACTATAAGAAAGTGAGCTAGTATCTGTGCATGGAGGCAGTTAGCCCTTTCAACTCCATAAAAAGAATCTTTTTGTGATGCAGAGTGTTCATGGTAAGAAAATGTGTCCCTCTTCATTTTGGTGCCCTGTGAAAATACAGGAGTGTCTTTTTAGGGATGTTTGTGTGTGCAGTGAAATACACAGAACAGAATAGAGTTAAGATAGGTTAAAAAGCAGTTTTTCAAATGTGAAGGGAAAGTTATTCATTTGCCTGGTCTGCAAATGTATGGGTATCAGTGTAGAAGCAACCTCATTAACATGCTCTGCATACCTGCATACCCAGCTTGTCTTCCCCCCCTTTTCTCTCTTCAAAAGCTTTTAAATATTTAAATCAGCAAAATCCCAGGGAGTGCTTTCCTGGCTTTAGGGTAGAGGTGAGTAGGTGTCAGCTTACTGAAGTAAGGAGAAAAATGAAGAAAGAATTTTGTAGCTTGACATCTGAAGGTAGCTTTCACTAGCAAGTGGGTGAACCTCAAGAGGTTTGGCTCAGCTCAGGTGCTTACCTAAATCTGAAATGAAGTTCCTTTTGTGACCACCTTTCCTGGAGTTCTGGTCTTTAGAGGGATGGCTCCATGTTCTGCCTGCCGCAGTCACAGGACACAGTAGCAGTGGTGGTCCCCTCGTTGGGCAGAGATTGCCAAGAGTCACACCCATCCTTCTGCCAGCCAGGAATCTGTTCCAGATCCTAGCAGAAGAGAGATCAATAGGAGAAAGGATCATTTAATAATGGATACAATGGGAGAAAGGTTCATGACGTATACAGAAGAGAGAACCATACCAACAGCACAGATTGAGCACATGAATTCTACCAGTGGTGATTTTAACGTAACTTACAAAACTATTGTGTACGCTGTGGCTTTTCTTAATTGGGTTTTTTGGGAGCACCATGCTGTGCTCCCGCTTACACAACACAGTGGGGACCCCAACTTTAACAGAGCTTGCATTAAATCTGTCGCCGTTTGAAAACAATTATCTGCAAAGGTCTCTCAAGGAACGTGGGGGTATGTTGAGGACAGAGTGCCTTCACAGGTGGAGCATTGCTGGAGTACAGACAGGAGACTGGTGACTCCTCCTGGCTGGGGATGGCAGTCAGGCATGGGTGGGAGCAGTGCTGGGGTCCCAAAGGTGCTTGGCTTTACAGCTGATGCCCATGAGCAGCCCAGCAACGCCACGCTCGTGACCAGCAACAGAGCTGCGTTTCTACAAGAAGTGAATCCCATGAGAGCAACACTAATGTTTGCATCTCCCTGATCACCTCTGGGAAACGTCGCTCCGATACATCAGGTGATGTCCCACAGCCATTTATGCAGTGAATAGATACATGGAGATGCAGTGTGCTCTGGAGGTGCTGGGTTAACGCAGATGTGCACAACAGCATGTGCGCAGATGCTGCTGCACCCGCTGCCAGGCTGCCTCCCATCCAGAAGTCCCAGACGAGTAGCCGATCCCACGTATTTGCACTCAAGCAAAATGTCTGGCTGGAAAAGAGAGACGTGATTTAGAAGTTACGGACATAACAGCCTCGCTGTGTTCCTCATTGCCAGCTGGGGAAAACGTGTGTGTGTCTCTAGGTACGTGGATTTTTCCCTATCCCGTACTGTTAAGACTGATAATGAAACGAGAGATTCGTAATTTTCCTTGTGACTGTTATGACTGATTACCTGACATTTTTTCTTAATCAGGAATCTGTCTGGTTACACCAAAAAATGGATCTGAATAGTAACTGTGCTTTGTTATTTCCTTCCTCTACCAGAAACTCCCAAAAGACTTTGAGGCCACTTAGATAATTTTACAGACTGAAATGATCAGCCTCCTTTTTTATCTTTTATATGAAAGAGGGTTTGATTTATTGGAGCATAAAAAAATAGTTGAATCCAGAAAATTTCTCCTGCATATATTAAGTGGAAAATGTCCACCATTAAAAATAAAATACTTACCCTATCTGAATCTTTTGCACAATGTGTCATGTTTCATCATGGAGTAAATGTGCACGGTTGAGTTACGAACCTGTTAAAATAGGGTTTGTCAAGAAAATGCTAACAGAATTTTAACTGAGAGATTGTTAAAATCTTGCAGAGATTTAATGCTGCCGTACCTGAATGCTTTTGCCAGCTCCAAGGACATGTCGCATCCACCAGTGACATCTAGCGTACAACAAAAGAACGAGAGCTCTCAATACTGCTTGTGTCTCGTGAACCGTCACTGCAGGACGTTGAGCTGTGAAAAGGGATTTTTGCTCAAATACGCACAAAATGTTTTGTGGCAGAAAGCAAGGCATTAGTTGTGACTATTAGCAGAGCATGCTAATACAAAGGGAAATTATTATTCAAAACCCATTGGGTTGCTTTTTGTGAGAGCGTGAGAGTCAGTGAGCAGCTACCACTCTTCCTTGGCATTAGTATCACAAAACCAGCACCAGCTCATCAGTTGTTCTCACCAAAGTTTTAAAAAAACCCAAACAGGGACAGACAATGCTATGAGGGTTTATCTGTAAATTGATTTGAGAGGAAATCAGTTGTAAGAAATGAAGACCCTTCTAAGAAATTATCTAGGAGTGTAATTTCTGTCTCATGACCAGACTAAGGACATAAAAGCTGCTTCTGACTTTCTTGAGACATCCAGAGTTTATATGCAGAAGTTCTTCAAGAGGATTTTTTTAGCTGTTGGGTTTTTATTTGGGTTTTTTTTTAATCTCAGCGTTTTTCACTTGCCGTTCTTTCTCCAGGAGAACCACCGTACATGTTATGGGCTGGGGTTCTGCTCTAGCTAAGAGCCAGCAGGATCCTCCTCCACCCTCATGGGTACCTCCTCCTTCCCTCTGTACAGCTGGAGCCTACTGCTTGGCCCTTGTGAGACAGTCAGTCCTCACTTCAGAGGAAAACTTACAGTTGTTCCTGTAACTAGTAATGTTAGCCAAGAATGTTCTGGTATCTGGCAGTGTTTGGAGGACCCCTGAAGTTGAAATTGCAGTCTATTATAAGCATTTAGTGCTTTTCCTTTCAGAAGAGGTGTGAAACGCCAGAAAAACTGGTCTGCATCTTCTCGAAAAAAGAAAAAGAGGTAGCGGTTTACAGTAATCTCCACTGTCCTCTTTTGTGACCTTCAATCTGACTTTAAGGAAAGGAGTGCAGCTGATGTAGCATTTTCTAAAATGTTACTGTTTTCTATGTTACAATTCTCCTGCATCTCTCAGGAACGTTGCTACAGCTTTCACCCAAAAATTGCCATGATGGTGAGGATGCTATCAGGTAGCCTGAAGCCAGAGAATAAGCTCCTCAGCACTGTGCCAAACGTTGAGAGGGCAGATCCTTCAGCCCCTCTGATGTTCACTCCCACTGGAGATGAGTTCATCCGATCGTTGTCCCTCTCTGTTCTCCTCTTGCCATCAAACAGCCCGTGCTATAGGAGAAAAGTCTTGCTCAAATAATTCAAGACGTGGCACCAGTACTACAGTGTATGGAAATAGCAGAGACATGGAGGTTAACCAGGCAGAGCTGGTGCAAGAACGCAGTTCAGAATTGATGCGGCTGGGGAGAAAGGGGAGGGGTGGTATTAATGAAAGTAGTTTTTACAAATCCCTTTTCTTTTTAATATTGAAAGGGAAGTCAAAAGGGAACAAATGGTGGGCTGTGGCTCCAGGTGAAGAATTTCCCTAAGCAACTGAGGAAAGTCCTCTAAAAATTACCTGCTTTTAGAGTAGCACCAAGTGGATCTTTGGGCTTGAGCAGTCTTTAGGGATGTGTGTGGGAGAGTCAGTTAATTCTCTGCAACAGCCTGCTGAGGGGAAAAGCACAACGCCAGCTGTTCGCCATGCTGCGCTCAATGGCCTGGAGAACTTTTTGCCCCTAGAATTTAGGATAAGCTTCAGCTCACCTCGCCTTTTCAGTGTTTAAACTGTGTTCTGGTATTAAGTACCTTGGGGTTATCACTGACATAGGGATTACAGGGACTTACTAATATTCTTAAGCACATAAAGAAGAGGTATATGCTTTATCAGACCACAGTTATTAACCCAGCTATGCAGTAATTCAAACGCAGTTAATGAACTTGGCAGTAATAGTTTTCGTTTGTGATGTTGAAGGTTCCTGGATGGCAAACTGCTGGATATCAATAAAGAGTTCCAGCCCTACCTGGGGCAGGGAGGACGCATCCTGGAGATCCGCACCCCTGACGTGGTAGCCAACGTCAAGAAGCAGGCGCAAGCTGTAGGCTACACGGAAGGCGCGTTACTTGCCCTGGCCGTCATAATCATCCTTTGCTGTATGCCAGCTATTTTAATAGTGATGGTCAGCTACAGACAGTAAGTACTCCTTCTCCTTTTTTGCAGTAGCAACATTGTAGTAGGGATGCTGCATTTCTTAGCAGAACTGCTTTGAAAATTATCCTTTGTTGCAAGGAAATTGTTGTAGAGGGAAATGTTTTTCATTTCTCTCTCACCACAAGAGTTGGCCAGTGCTTGATGTGGGCTGTGCATGAAAAGAGAAAACGCACGGGAAGTGCAGCTTGTTCTAAAGTTGTGGTGCGGTGTTTTAGAGTATGTGCTGAAACATGAGCAAAAGCCAGATGTTTGAAACACAAGTGTAGATTAAGAGCTGAATTCTGTGCCACGCACACACACACACAAAAAAAAAATCAGAAAAAGGTGCTGTTTCAATAAATGACTGAAAAATGACATTGCGTAGAGTAAGTAAAATAAAGAGGGCTCAACTTTTTTTGTTTAAATCCTAAAATGCTCAGGTTTTTCCCTAGCTGTATGCTTCTTAATTGCAAATGTTTCATGAAGAATTGATTTTTGTGCCATTTTAGTGCTATCTAGAGCAGCATACACCAGAGAGAAACTTCTTGATATTTCCACTCACCTCTCATAGACTCAATAGTTTTAAGTAATTGGGCTAATAGACTAATTAAAGGATCAACATCACTAACAAGTTCCTCTCAAGTAAGGCTTTTCAGGTCCACTCATATTTAAAATCAATCCATTTGCACTTAAAGGCTGTGTGTTTACTCTTTAATTTCTCCTCGTGAAAGAGTTCTAATTCTGCATGCATGCTCTGAGCACTCCAGTCATTACAAAATTAAAATATAAATAATTCTGTGCATCTACCCCACCAAATGCAACTTCTGTATATATCAGCCTGTACCTCCTTATCTTTCTATCTTCATTTTTAAATTGGTGAACTAGCTGGAATGGAATGCACCCTCATCATAGAAAACCTCTGCTCCGCAGGACTATGGAGGAAGGAATTCCCAGGGCCTGGCTGAATATTTTGTTTATACAAAAAAAAAAGCTTTGGCATCCATGTGTGGAGGGGAGCAAAGTGTTGGTGCCTCTGTAGGCTCCTGCTGCAGTGCTGCATCAGTCCGTGGGAGGAGAGGGCACGGAAGAGCTGCTGTACACGTATCACAGCAAAGCAATTACAGCCTGAATGCTGCAATAGATGTAGCAGGGTACAGCACGCCGGCTGAGATTTAAGCCGTGCGTTTTTCCTTTCTGCACTGCAGTTCGGAGTTAGCAAAGCACCATGTTAGTCAGCATTGAAAAAGCATATCCTAGGAGAAAGAACAGCAGCCTGCCTGAGAGCACTTCCCTTGCTGACGCCTGAAAACCAGCCAAGGGCAGCTGTTACTGCACATTCCTTGGATTACACTGACGTCCCTGTTTCTCCAAATTATTTGGGTCAAAGGAAAAAGTCCTTTCAAAGGAGTTTGAAAGAACTTTACAAACTTCAGCACCGTTGGGGTGGTAGTGCATCTCGAAGCTGCTTTACCTCTCCCAAAATTGTATGCAAAATTTGCTCCCAGTGAAACACTACTGAACCAGTTCAACCTGCAATATTTGTTGTTATCCAAGTTGCCTGTTTCTTTACAAAATCTAATAGCGCTGTTGTTCCTTGACATCTGTTAGATTATCAAAAGATGATCAATCTCTTAAGAGCTTGAAGGAATCTGCCCAATTTCATACAAAAGCTAGAAAAATTGTTGTCTAATATATGACTTGGATTTATGGCAGACCGATGTGAATAAGCTATGCTTTTATGAAAAATGTATCATTGAAGAGTGCCAAAGAAAATGAAAGAAATTTCAGTGTTAGTATCAACACCAAAAGCTAACCTGAGCCTTTTTTCTCCTTTTCAGAAGGGGTTTCAGTAGTTAAGATTTTCTCACGGTTAAAAGCTTTTATGTGCCGCAGGTCCATTTCTTGGTGCTTTCTAGATCAGTAATCAGCTTACTAAATTTTGCAAAAAGGTTAGTTACTGGAAAGAAAACTTGTTTAATTTATAAACTTATCACTGTCAAAGTGCAGCTCAGTGCCTACATTTATAACTTGTAAACAAGCCAGAAACTACTGTTGTTTTCTATTAAATAGTGTCTTCAAAATACACTATGCAGTACAACCCCACAAGGTAACTATAAATAATGATTATTTACTAATAGCAAAAGACCATTATCTTCTAAATGGCAGCCAAAAACAATACTCCTTCACTACTGAAGATGTTCTCAATAGCATTCTTGAAACATGTTAAAATGACAAAACAGGTATAAAAATGGATCCCTAGTAGTCCAGCTGTTAAAGAAATATCCTGAGGTACGTTCAGATTTTTATGCTCTTTGTGTATGTGTGTGTGTGCGCGCATGGCAGGGAGTTCTCGTTTCTGTAAGCCCAAAGCGGTTTCCCTGCTGTAATTCATGTTTATGCTGACTGCAGCACTGTTTCAAGAGTATCACAAATAGCAGCTAAACACAGTTCAGCTCTAGAAATGGTGATTCTTTAAACATGTCATTAATTCTGTAATTTTATGTGTGGAATAATTAAGTAGCATCTAGTTTATTGCTCCTATTCAGTTCACTGTTTAGGACAACTGTTGCAAACGGAATTAATTTAACCCTCCTTTTTATCTCTTTATCTTTTTTTTGCATAACAAAACAGATTCAAAGAGTAAGTACTTATTTTCAGCTTTGTTTCTATCAGCTTGCATAGGAATAACTGCCAGCCTGCCAGCCTTATTTTTAAGAAGAAGGGGTACTTGACATTCAGTAAGAGTTACTTCCTATCCTCTGACTTGCTCCTGAACACAAGGTTAAAAGTTACTTCCGTGGCTGCTCAGTGTATTTGATTACTGCTGCTAGCACACGTTAAAGATACTGTAGTTCAGGACATGGCCTGTTTTCCATGGAGAAAAAAGTAAATATTTCCGTGCATGTGCTGCTCCTTAAGCAAGCACATGTCAGAGACTTCCCTGTGAAGGATCAGGTACTGACCACCTGCAGAACCAAGGTGATGTAGATCAGTTGTGTCACCTCGGTGGCGCTCGCCCAGTTACACACGCAAGGGAGCACAGGTCTTGTCTTCCAGGTACAAAGCTGAAATTTGTTTCACAGTGAATTTACCCTTTTTAAAAAATGTAGATTTTTTCAGGGAAACTTCATTGAGACTGAAATTTCCCAGCCAGCTCTAATGAGAAGGGAGTTGTTAGTGATAACTTAAGCTCTGCCAGAGACTTTGTGTTTAAAATGACAGTTTCTTGGCACTTGAAGGAAGCACTTGACCAAAGAGCTTGGTGTCTCCACTGTTAGTCTGGGGCAGCCAGAACAGATAAAGGTCCTAAGGAGAGCAGTGCCAAAGCTAGCAGATACATTCTGTCCTGGGAAATACCTGCTGTGACGGTGGCCACCTGCTGGTCGAGGGGAGCTCTGGGATTCCACCAAGACAGAACAGAGAGCTGAAAAAGCCAGGAAAAGATTACCATGTTACTGCTTGTCTTTGAAGAAGACAAAATGCAGGCATTTTTTGAAGACTGCAGGGTAAAGCACAGAGAACTGTATGTTTCGGCCTGTGTTGGGGTATACAGTGTTTCTAATGAGTACTTCTCCATCCCTTCATGGCTTACCAAAGGCGACAGGCTGAGTGCGCAAAGACTGCAAGGATCCAGATGGCTTTACCAGCAGGCAAACCAGCAAGCACCGCTGCCAATAACCTCTATGAAGAGCTCGGCGACAGCACCATGTAAGTATTCCTTGTCATGCGTCGATGAAACTGCTCTTGACCGAAGCCGCAATTTGCTTTCCAGGGATATTGCTTCATGCAGTCTATGTCGGAAAGGCTTTCCTTCCTGAAGGGGTCCTTCCCCAGCTGCTTGGGGTTCTCAAATATCCAGAAAATAAATAGGATGACTCTATAAGGAGAAAAAAAACCAATGTAACCTGCTAGTGGGGATTGCTTTCAGTGCATGGAGGAATCTTTAAAAGGTTTTTGGTTGGCAAAAAGCTGGGTATAACCAGATGGTTTCTTCTAGAGCAAGAGCCCACCGCAGGCCATTGCCAGCAGGGTGGGCCAGGACTGGGCTCCTTCAGTGCCATTGCAGATCCAGGCCAGCACAGCACGGTTTTCAAAGCTGTTGACTAAACACATCCAGTGAAATTGCTGCCCCAAGTCCCCATTGGCTAGAGTAAGAAATACTCTGTTGGGTAAAGTGGAGGGGGTGTGCTCTAAATTTGAAACTGTTTGAATATTGCAATTAAAGATAAAGGAACTCGCAAAATAGAGAAACCACTGGCAGTTTAATGAATATATCTTTCGCCTATTATATGCTCATAAAATAATGATATTGCACAGCTGCCTACCTTTTCATGCTTCTGTAAATGTGAAGTTTATGGACTCCAACAACAATGTACCTCTCAGTATGAAAATATTGCAGTGGAGAATAGCCAATTAATATTTAATCATACTGGGGGGGGGTGTTGATAAGCTTGCCACGTTTATTCATCTGTGTTTATAATTCAAAACCAAGTAACACTGAGGAGCATAGCATTAATAATACGTTTGGAGGCAGGTAGAGAGCGAGCTGCTGGTGTTGTTGCGGACTGCCCAACTTCTGCTCTGTTTTCAATCATTATTTGTTTTGCTCAGAAAGTTGAAATTTCCCGGATGCTGTGATTGAGGTTACACGGTGCTGAGGAGGCATGACAGAGCATATCACTGCTGCTTTACCTCTTGGCCATCTGAGTGCAGTCTCTGCCTTTGAAGTAATTCCAGAGCTTGAGCTTTTCTGCATAAATAGAGGAGCTATACTTGAAGCAGGACTGGCTTCTCCTAACTGCTGAATTTCCTCCCGTGCCTTTTGCCTTTGTGAAGCATTACTGCTTGGGCAGGAATGGAGGAAAAACCTATGTTTGGCAGTAGCACGGAGTCACGTTTCTGGGTGTGAGGCTTCTGCTTGTGAGCCACATGAGATGCCATTGGTAGTTACACAGTTGAGGTGCCCTGCTGGGTACGTTCCCATTTCTAAACTTCTTTTAACTAAATCTCTACTGAAATTAATGATTCACGTCTACTAATTTTAGTGGCAGTGATACAAAGCTGATTATCTGTGGGAATTGGATATCCCAGTGGACAACACTGCATTTTGCACTGCTCAGTACCTTGTGCTGACAAGAAGCCTCATTGTGCTGGGGTTTTACCTGCGAAGATTTTGTTATGGTTTAGAACCGCAACATTTAGGTGCAAATTTGCAGGCTTGTGGTATTGACTTTTAGGCTTAGATTTGAGTTCGTTTTGATGAAAAACAGTGTTCATTGCACCAAAAAAAGATGCCATATTTGGAAGATTTTCTTTCAGATGTCTTTGCGTACAGCTAAAGTGTACTAGCATCTACTGTGCTAAGGATCTGATTAAACATAAACTCGTACAAATCCTTAACAGAGAAATTAAAATCCTCAGGATTGTAAAGAAAACAACATGCTTCAACAAAAATAATTACAAATTATCTGGGTTTTTTTATTTCAAGGCACTGGTATGCCTTAGGAAATTACTATTTGGGAAATACCTTTTATTAACATTTTTCGTGACTTTTAGTACAATATTTCCTGTCTTTAGTTGACCTAAGACAATCATCTTTCATTTGCGGTGCTGCCTTGTGTCTTGTTTTCTTAATTTGATGTTTATAGCAAATGAAATGGAACTAAGTTCTTTAGTTTTAAATCTGCCTTGTCTCATAATTTTCGTTTTTCTCTGTCTTTGGATACATAGGCATCAGTAAGTAAGCTCATTTCATTGTCGTAATGTTTGTAGCTAGTAGAAACGCTAGTTAATTTTCCTTTCCGCAATTGCCATTATACCTTGCAATCTGAAACTCATATTTTATTTGTGCATTGATCGAGTACAGGAAAGACATTTACTGCGAAGTTTCAATACTTCTATGCTTCTTTATCCTTTCCTTGGAAGTAGAGATGAAGTGTGATTGCTGAACTTGAATGGTATTATTTCTAAAGCCAAACAGTCCTACTACCTGAAAAACCCAAACAAAACCAACGCTGAGGTGTTGGTTTCAGTTTATGGACTTAGATCTCACAATTGGATGCGAGCCAAATCCGTCTTGTCTGCTCTTCGCAATTCCTTGCAAGGCAGGTACTTTTCTTCCAATTTACAGAAACGTGCCTCAAACTGGTGAGCTGATGTTTCTCATTGATTAAAATCCCTGTAAATAATCAGAAAAAGATTGCTGGATAACTTCAGCGTCATGTGAAGCAACAAACGAACTGAGAAGCTTTTGAAATAATCTGTTCCAGTAGCATAAAGGTGATGTCATCCTGCATGAGCTTTCTACTGGAGGGTTTCCTTCAAGTTCAGAATCACTTCTTTCTCTCACCTCTAAATAGACTGAGGGCACTTGACCAACCTCAAAGTATGCTAATTTCGAACAAAGAATGAGTTTAGTATTAGGGTGAAGTCAATTATTTTTCAGACAGTTTTATTCTGCCTGAAGGCAAGCCTTAGGCATACCAGCTTTTGGAGAACCGCAGTGCCTGAGGAGAGTTTATTCACTGGTAGAACCCCTCGTGGCTTTAGTCGGCGTTATTCATGATCGGGAGGATGATCCCTCTGCTCTGTGCGGTGATTCTTCTCATCAGCCCTCTCAGATCCCTGCGACCGCTGGGAAGCTGTAGGTTCTCTGTGTCTCTGTGTCTCCCAGTCGCAACTAGAAACAGAAGTTAAGAAGCAATTTAGTTTCATTACTAAATAGAGGCCTGTGGGGGACTTTTACATATTAAATAACTTAGAGGAGATTTAATATCTCTTAATTAACTGCTATCCAGTATCTAGTTACTTAAAGTTCTCTTCCCGTTTTGCTAGGGAATATTTAACCACCAGAGGTTAACTTCCATTTATTTAGATGTGGTAATGTTTTCTGAGATATGAGAAAACACCACCAAAAAAAGAGGGAAGAATCCAACCAAGAGGTCTAAAACCTCATTTTCTAGCCATCATGTGAAATGTAATTTTTCCCCCCCATTTCTTTTGTTAATGAAGCCAAACCCTTTTTTTATCTAACTTCTTGAGAATACGACTGAAATTTTGTTAGAGACAAGACTTTGAATTTTTAATTTAGAAGGTTTTGTGAAAACACTGGACAGCTCTAAGTCCCTAAAAATAGTTCTTTGTGGTATTATTTATTTTTGTGTGTGTATTTGTAGAAGTCATTGGTGCTCGTGCTGTACTTTAGCTGCAGTTGCTCAACTGCAGAAAATAGGAAGGTTTTAAAAGTATGGCATTTAAAATGTGGAGTACCAGCATTAGGCAGAGGCAGTGAAGCTAGAAATGAATTGTACAAAAGAAGAATGCAATCTTTATGCCCCATTTCTACCATAATCTCCCCTTATACCATCGCATTCTCCCCACAGCCTGTCTTACGGATAAATTTAGTATTTCAGACAGCTTTTTAGAGTAGGTGCCCTTTTTAAAGACTGATTTTTTGGTGGGATGGGTTTTTTTGGGGTGTGGTTTTGGGGTTTTTTGCATCCCCATGCTAGACAGCATGTCTGTTCAGTTACAATACGTTTGTACATGGCAGCGATGGAGATGGATTTTGAGTTGGTCTCATGGCTGACGAGGGTAATCTTTTCTTTGAAAGGATAACAGTTTTGGTTTTAGATCTATCTGACGCTGGCCAGTATCTTAAATTTGTCACAGGCTGGGGGAACCAAGTTCCTTGTCAGGCTCAGGTAAGCATTATTTAAAAGAGGGCTCTAGGGGCACACTTTTCTAGCTGGCAGTTCGGAGATATTTATTTTAAAACACTATTTATCTTAAATTCTGCTCAGAAGTTTGTGGTATTAAAAATATTTGAAATTCATACACAGTGATACTTCCAAGTCAATACGTGTATCGTAAACGCAAGCACCTAGTTGTACGTGTGTTCTACAGAATAGCAGAGTTTTGATGCACAGTTCTTCTAGAATAGGTTTAAATTGAAAATCCCTGTGAATATTCTGTGTTGGCTGTGTGCAGCATGGCTCAGTGCCACTGCCATTGGAACAATGCAGACACAATTATACACACGTATGGTACACATACCATGATTCCATTTTCTCCTAGAGAAATTGTATCGCATAGCTGTGTAGCGTTGATGTTTTCTGTTACTGGGGAGACAATGTCAGTGTGGGCTGACACCTTGAAATCTAAGGGTCTTTTTCAGAGATTAACTTATTTTTGAACTTGCTGAGTAGCTGAAACTTGCTTTGATTTTTCTTCCTCCTCAAGTCCTTCTCCCTGAAAGAAGATGTAAAAGTAAATGTCTTGCCCAGTAGTTTAGTAAATGTGGTCTTTCTGTTGGATAGTCGTAGTTTGCTAGAAGTAATTTAATGGCTCTGATTCATATCATGAATTCTTTTTTTTCTCTCTCATAAATATCTATGTCCATGCATGTTTCCTCACATATGATTATCTTCTTTTCTTTGAAGTCTTTTTCTTCTCTACCATTTCCAACAAAGCAGGGGAAAAAAGTCAGTCTTAGAAGAAGGAGACCGTCAGAGAGTTATAAGCAGCTTTGCTTCCCGTGCTATTGAGGCTCACAAGCAATCTAATATCAATGGATCACTGAACAATAATCTCCCCAAATCTTCAAGTAACATTACTTTTTTATCTGATGAGAACCCATTAACTACTCAAAACCCATTGTATGTGGAAGGTGTCACTCAAAGTCCCGCTGCTGCTGGGTTTCTACGGAAAAGAAACGATACTCTAGATATTCTTTCTCCTTCAAGACTAGTCTTGAGAGACGCCTCCCTAGGAGGCAGTCACCGCGCGTGGACGGTACCAGCTCACGTTACGAAGAGACACGCGCCTGGTTCTCCGAGCAGGCCAGTTATCATGGATCCCGTTCAGTGGCAACAAGAGAGGCTCAAAGCGGGGAATGAAGGAGCTGAAAATGAACATAGCAGTGTTGATATAAGCAGTCCGCTGTTTCAAAAAATAAGTGGCCCCAAGCTAACTGTAAAAGAGAAGGCAAGACAGTTTGAGCAGCAGGCTTTGCAGGAAATGAAGCAAGTGAAATCTCCTGATGTGAAATCCATCCGATCACCAACACACAGCATCTGTTTCCAAGAAGGAGAGAACGTGCTAGAGCAGTCCTCTAAAAGCGTGGTTGCTTCTCCTTGCCTTCGCTCTTCTCCTCTATCCTCTCCGACACCTTGTGCTGAAGTAGCTGAACCAGAGCCCTCTGTGGTCCCCTCTGTAATCATCACTCACCACGACTATCCTGAAGAACTTTCTCCTCCGCCAACTCGCAAACCAACTCCTCCATCTTTTAGGATAAAGAAACCAGTTTGCCAAAGTTTTCTGGCTCCTCAGACCAAAGAAGTTCTAGAAAGCATTCCAGATCCGCCTAAAATGCCCCCACCCCCACCTCCACTGCTGCCGCCACCGCCACCTACATCCCCTCCTCAGCTGCCACCCCATCCTCCACCTCCGCCCACGGTTTCTCTTTCTTCTTCTTCATCTCCTCTTAGCACCCAGCACCTCTCCCCTGCCAAGAATTCAAAATCCCCTGCCAAACAGCCAGCTGTACCACTGCCGGCCACAGTGCCAGAGCCTCCTCCCCGCAGGGAGCTGAAAGGTATTCTTAAAAACATTCAGAATTTAGCGGCAATTGAAAAGTCTGTGGCCAACATGTACAGCCAAATAGACAAAAACCACGTCCTGCCCAAGCACGTTTCTAAGCTCAAGCCGCTTGCAACGCCAGAGCTGCCAACTCCAGAAACTGTGGCTGAGCACAACCAGCAGAACGGCAGCTTGAGCTGTGTTGTGGAGGAGCTTGAGAAACGCTTTCCGTCGCAGTCAACAGCACTGTAATATTTATGATTGGATGTTTTCTGCATGTAACAATTTGAGTGAGGTGACTCTAATGCAGCACACGGTATCTGCCTCAGACTCTCCAGAAATTCAGACTGTTTCCCTTTCTCTGCTGTGTATCACTACTTATTCAGTCCTAATCCCAAATTGAGAGACATTGTCTTTCCCATTCACTTGGAAATTTGTAATGTATAGCAATAATTCCACAAGTTATTTTCTCCATCTTACTGTTCTATGATGCTGGTTCTTAGTCTGTTTACCACAAATTCTTGGGGAAAACTGTCCATTTTTACCCAAAGATCAGTCATAGATGGCAGAGGGCTTGATATGGCTTTATGTTAAGCAGCCTTCACTGTAGGTAATATCAGTAAGCAGAGTGATTTTTCTGCAGCTGTAATTGGAATCTCTTGCTTTGCCCAGAAAATGTACCATCTGGGAGGAATCTTACTGTCAAATATTGGATGTCAAAGAAAGCAAGTACTGGTAGTAAGAGGGCTCAGCAATAGCAAGCCAGAGATATTGCAGTAACGCATCATCTTAGTCCATGGGAGATAATGCAGCGCTTTGCCATGCTGGCATGCTCCCTTTCAGCTCACGTTTGCATCTTGAGTCAGAAGCAGAGTTTTGTCTTGATTTGTCAGTAAACCTGGCTGTCTTCCCTCCCGTTACCTGTGTTCTGCCTTCCATTGCATTTTTTTATATTGTAACTGCATGTTCAAAGTTTTTATTTTGTGTATTTCTTCAATGTACAAAGTATTTGTTTTTTTATTTTGCATATTCATGTTGTTGGCATCTCTCTTCAACTTTCACGGTAGTTTGCCATGAGCTTTACAGCTGAAACATCTCGCTTATCTTAAATTGTAATTAAGTCACTCTGATTAGTTGTCACCAAGTGAAGATTTTTTCAAGTACTTGTAAAAATCCATGTAACGTGGATTTACTTACAGGCTTTTTTGCTCACAGTCATTTAAATCAGATCTTTACAGTAAATATGTCAATTATAGTAAATTAGCATGTCCTTCCAAAAAAAACATGGTAAGTAAAAGCAGTTTGGGCATTTAAATGAATGTTAGTTCTGTTCAGCTTGCAAGTTTCCTTTTAGTCTTTTGGCAAAATTCAAAATACTTGTGTGTTAAAATGGTAATTTTAAAAAACATATTGGGAAAGGCAAATATTACATAATGAAGAAAAACTAAAAACGCAGTTCGGTCTCACATTTTGTAATTCTGAGCAAAAAGGTAACTGATTATTTATCAGACTGTTTAGAGATACTCAGCATTTCCATGGTGCTTGGCTTTTTCTCTTTTCTCTTTGTTGTTTTTTTTTTTTTTTCTTTAAACCTGCAGTTAGGACGTGTATGGATGCTTCAGTCGGAAACTGCTGAAGGTAGTTTCTCTCTCTTTGTCCCAGAGCCAAACTCCGTGAACTCCATCACACAAGTTTCGCTGATACATTAGAATTTTTCTTTGCGTAAAACCCTTGCCGGGCTAGACTGTGGTTCCCAGTCCCACATAGCAGCTAAATGTGTGAGGGGAATGATTATCGATCGTAGCGGTTTTGCTGTAACAGAATCTGTATAATTTACGAGACGCACACAGGTAGGGTACCTGCCGACAATGCTAAATTCTCCAGGAGTGGCACTACTGCAGCACCAGCAGCAAATTGTCAAAGTTCAGCAGCTATTAGGTGGAGAAACTTTTTAAGATTTAAGAGCCAGAGTCGAAACATGACTTACACGTGTCCTTGCTTCGGAGTATCTGCCGTGGTCCAGGCGTGGAGACGGTAGGAAGCGTGCAGAGATGAGCGTGAGAAATTACTGTGCTAAGCATGTTCCGAGTGGATCAGCCCTTAAGACGGAGATTTGAATTTAAGTACCCAAATCCCATGTTAGAGCTTGTAGACCCAAACAGATGCTTTTGTGAAGTTCATTACATCACTAGTGAAGTATTAGACAAACATGACCTAATTTTGCAGTGTGTAGTAAGGAGTCTGGGGGGGTGGTCATGCTAATCAGCTTTTCACTAATGAGGAACACCTACTTTCTCATTCTAGAAACCTTTATTAAGTTGGAAAGTTCACAAAACCGAGTTTCATTTTGTCTGGAGTTGATGCAGCCTTTGTTCTCCTGCTGGTTTTTGGAATAGTCTTTGTTAAAATCCTTCTATTAAACCGGGAAGGAAGCTGTTCCATAGCATGTATTTGTAACCTAACCCAGGGAAGTTCTGTCCCATTGAGATGTCTGGACACTACTGCCGTTCTGCAGCACTACAGAGTGTTACAGCCGATACATTAGTTGGGAAGAAGATGAGCGTATATAATTTTACTGACCCCTTGTTGGGTTGTCTGATTTGGCTAATTAGGGTGAGACATGACCCTGAGTATCTCTCTCATCCTTTCATCATCAGCTTGACTGGGCTGAGTTCCAAGAAGGAGCAGGGATCGCATCAGTGGAGAGCACTTCTCTGCAAAGCTGAAATGGAGCAGGAGTGTGTCATTACTCATCTCCCTTCTAGATTCTTTCTCCTCAGTTCCAGCTATGAACTGCAAGAAACCTCCATTTAGGAGTCAGGACAAACTGATAAGCAGTTGCCTCCTCGGAGCAGCATCTGTAGTATTTGGAATTTACAATGATTTTGCTTTTAATATGAAAACAAATGTAAAGTATGAAATAGCAAATGCCAGCTGGGCTATGCCAGTAACTGGGAAACTTGTTGCGTTAGGCCGATCGCAGTTCCTTTAGCCTGTGTTAGCAATACAGACCTCCGAAAGGTCGGCACGTTTTGTAAGCTAAGTGTGTTCTTGGTTTCTCTTCCCTGTTAAGTACCGGCTGTGTATAGTAGCTGCCATATTATCCTACACTGTGGTAGGCACTACGGCCTTGCTTCCCATTTTGCACTGAAGATTTTTCTCTGACTGCAGTGAACTCTGGCTGATAATGTTTATCCAGAAGTGATTCCTCCCTCGGTAGAGAGCTTTAATTCCTTCCTGGAAACAAATGATGTTGTGTTGACCTTTTTGTCAGAATAGATCCTTGTGCTGTATTGAGTTAATGGGTATTTGTTGTCTTTTGGGGGCTTTTTTTTTTCTTCTAATCATGGCTAAACAAAACTCTAACAAGTATAAGCATCTCTCAAAACACAGTGTGGTGCTATTTTTAAGAAAGTTGAATTCCAAATTGAGAATTACTTATATTACGCTTTTAATCTGCAATGTAGCGACTACTTGAGAGCAATTAAGACTAATAAGCTTGCTTATCCTCTGTGCAACACGAGACCTTTATATCTGAATTTTCTTGTAGGCGATACGGATACAGTGTTCCTCAAGTGGGCTTTGAAAAGTCACAGATCAGCTTTTGATGATAAATCTTCATTTCAGTTGTTCATTAGTGCTATATTATATAGGCAACAGCATTAATTTAATGCTGATAATCAATTCCACGTGCTGAATATTAATAGAAAACTTTATAGATGGCGATATTAAAGAATTAAAAGGACTTCTGTTCTCTTCTTTATTTACTCAAGTGTAATTAAAGAATTTCCCTAAAGTGCTGTCTGTGTACTCGGTTAAGCTCAACACAATTTTGAGCATTTACCATTTTCTTTTTAAATAAACTAAAAGGCCAGGCTTATCCTTAATTATAATGCTAAGACCTGAATTGTTGTTCCCTGGTTTTGTTTAAACCATTTTAATTTTCTGGTACAAAACGTGAAAACAGAGAACATGATCAACATACGTGCATTTGTCATGAGAAAATGAATTAAAACAACAACAAAAAATTTCCAATAAGATCAAAAGCACAAAGCCTGTGGCAAAATAATCATAGATAGCAAGAAGAAAACTTCCCCTTGCAGAGGAAATGTTAGGGAATGTGTAATTTTAGTAATAATGTTGTTACAAGAAGTTAGTAGTAGGAGCTCCAGGCCAATTTCTAGCAAGTCCCAAGTGGATCCACAAAGTCCAGAAGTAGAAGAGAAACTGTTCTGCTGCTCAAGCAGATGGGCAAAACAAAGAGCGTTTCTCTCTGGATGGTCTCTGTAGGTCTCTGAGACGTGGGAGAAGGTGGCTGTGCCAGACCTCTCCTACGGGAAGGCGAGGAAGGCCAAATGCAGCTCCCCACTTTCCCTTGGCTGAGTTCCACATGGTGCACTGGCTCTCTGGCTTTTGGGGATTGGGGATTTCTTCTCATTCATTTGCAATCTAAAGCAAGAAAAGATCCCAAAGATTCACCGGCCTTTCTCATGCAATAATTCCTACAGCCAGAGCACATCTAAAGAAAAACATATTTTGTGTTGTAGATATGTATTTCTTTTCTTGCTAGTAGTACTTCTAATTGCATTATCTTTTCACCTCTCTCCAGCACGAATGGCAATATGCACCTTCATGTGGTCTCACAGAAGTATACTAATCTTTTTTTTTTTCCTTTTTCTGACTTCTAGGCGAGGATATGCACAGCAAGAGGTAAGGCTGCTCCCCAGTCACGTTTGAAATATCAATGACATCAACATACTTTCCCCATACAGCCTATGTTGTGACACTCATTGCTACTGGGTGTTTTAGAGGACAGAAATATCAAGTGCTTCAAAAAGATGACGAGGCATAGATTCCCTGGGGGCTAGTAAGCACCATGGCACAAACATAACCTCCAGCCTAGGAGATTGCTGCTTGACCAACTGCCAAAACCCGTTTCCCAGGGAATTCCCTCCACACTTGCAGTGGTTTTTTAATGGCATAGCTAATCGTCTGCCACTGCCCACCATTATGGGCCACGTGCTGGGCTACACAGACCTCTGCAACTCAGTGCAGTCTGTTGTTCTTGCAGCGTCTTTCTCTCCAGCAATGAGTAACGTGGAGAGTTTCCTTCAGAAATCTGAACAAACTCAGTTAATAATTGGGAAGTTCTCCAAAATAGATTTCTGTCATAGAGGCTGATATTTACTGTCAAGTGCTGGATCAGTTTTATGAATTTGAAGGTGCGCGTCTGGAGCCTACTGCCTCTTATTTAGTAGTGTTTTACAAATCGCAAGCTTAGTGGCGGTCTGTGGAGGTCTTTCTCCTCCCTTTGCAGAGCTGATTTGTGTCTCTCAATTCAGATACAGAATTTTCCCATCTCACAAGGCTTGGTTTTGGCCAAGAAACATGGCTGAAATAGTGCCACCAAGTTTTGGGAGCAGTGTGGGGACAATGGTACTGATTTTCCCGAGTAAATCTGATCCTAATCTACAAAACAACAAATGATGTTCATCACTTGCAGACAACTGGAGCTACAGAGTAATTAACACCATAATTAACAAACGATGACCCGTGTTCAGCTGTGACACACCTGAGAAGCGCCATATCGTCCTGTCAGTCCCCTCCGTGCAGCCTCCCGGGGTCTTTTCCCTCACGTCAGTGTGCTTTTCTCACTGCGTGCACATACAGAAAGAAATCACACATAAGTTGTAGGAAAAATGTGAGAGAATCCTTAATTAAAGTATGTTTGTGGTTGTGAGATATTCAGTTAAAAGCTGCAGAAGTCTATAAATGTAGATAGAGAATTAAAGCAGTGGTATTGCAGTAGAACTTCAGGTAAGAAATCAAATCCCTTCAGGTTTTCAATAGCTGAATCACAGACCTTACTGCAGATTCCCACAGAACTGCTTTCTAGCTGTTGTGGATAATTGTTTGCCATTGTCTCCCCCCCATCTCCAACACAGACTATACAATTGTTCTCTTGGACTCTAATAGAAGTTCTTGAGTAAAATAATTTAGAGAATCGCAACACAAACTGGGAATTCAATTTTATATTAGGCAAAAGAAATAGTGGAGTGTAAGTGATTTTACTACGTTGGGTGCTTAGCAGTGTTCTACTTCTCACTATGGGAGCGTTCAGGTGACGGCCGTCACCTGGAGAAGGTCAGCAGAGAAGGCTCTGAAGGACCTGTGTTTTTATAATTTCTTTCCAATCTTAAATAGAACTGACCTGCACTTTAATTGTTACTGCCTAATTAACCCCTGCCTAATTTTCTTTTGCAGCAACAGCAGTTGCTGAGACCTTCACTTCTCAGACCAGAGGTAACACTGTTTTTCGTTTCTTAAATATTCTATAACTTATTTAAATGGCTTTTACATTATTTCCTAATAATAATTTGTCTGTCTTAGATAATTGCCTCCCGACTCTCTTAGATGAAAAGGCAAGTCCTGACATTGTTACCCATTTATGCTGTTTCAAAGAAATACCTTAAATTTACTGCATCTTGCTATTTGCCTCTCGAGCATCTTTCAGTTGCTCCCATAGACTTCACCACGAAGACCGCAGGCTTCCCTAGCTTCGTCTCTGGATTCACTGCCCAAATGCAATCTATTTTTTCAGATGTCAGTCAAATGATAATTGATTCTTGTACCTAGAGACAAACTAAGCAGTTGGCCCGCCAAGGTAATGGAAGCATTAGCACGCTGCTGTGAAGTGCTCTGGATTATAAACCCAATACTTTCTATTTCCAATCTTTTAGACCCAATATCATTTCCTGAATAAGCAATAGAGCAAATGCAGCTTTTGTGGGACATTGCTATCGATGGCATCTTTGTGGTACAGAACAGTGATTGTTTCTGCAGTCATTATAAGTAATTACAATAAGATGGTCTGAAAGAACTTTAACTCCGTTGGACAGCAGAAAAACCTCCAGGAAGGTGTGAGACTGAGACAACACACAGTCCTGTGCCAAAACCCAAGCCTTGGTACTCTGTGTCAGTACTGCAGGTCAGAGGTGTTCCACAGAGCAGCCCACTGCCAAACATTGTGGAAAAGGAGCTTAAAGGCACTCTGGCGCCTGTGTAGGATACAGACAAGTACTTAGCTTAGTCCAAGGCTGCTCGTAATTGTTGGTGGTTGAGCAAACATTAAAAAGAGAGACCTGACAAACAGTGTAAGTAAAACTGGCCCAATCTTTCAAGGCAGCTTTTTCCTTGGAGAGGAACACAAGCAGGGACAGCATGTTCTATTGTGAGTCCTGTTTACCGAATAAGGTTTTTGTACAGGGTAAGGGAGGCAGTGTCCCACACCAGAACAGCATCTGCATTTACCTGACTTAGAACAGGTGCTCCCAGGGAATACACCAGTGAAGGGGTCATTTAAGCTCCTGGTGGTGTCTTGTTGTGGTTCTTGACAGTTGTCAACGTTCCTTAAATTACTGTCATTTTTGTTTGCTTGTTTGCACTTGAAGATACTGTTCTTCCTGCCTTTTTCATCATTTGCATTCAATCAGTGTTTCTCGTTTGACAGGAGTTAAGTATGGAGTCTGGAATTGATCCAGGGCAGGAATACTATGGGCAAGATTACTACAGTTATGAACATGGGTAAATTTTCATTTTTCCTATAGATTTCTGAAAATGCTGCTTTTCCAGGTTAGTGATGTTTATTATTACAGCATCTAATCTGGAGACCTTCATTCGCCTCAGGATTATTTTAATCTTTCCGCCCGCAAAGGTATGCGCTGACAACAAAACTCTTTAAAAGTTAAGGGGCATTGTGGACTCCCTGCTTCTTTAGGAATCTAATTATTAGGCTGCAGAGCATGGACCCCATCTATCATGCTGGGTTTATATTCACTTTTTTATTTGCATATATCTGCTGTCTTGGAAATTAATTTCCATCATCTCCTCCCCTTCTGTGGCTTGCCAGCCTGTGTTCAGTGACTGATATTTCCTGCTCAGTTTCCAGCCAGCAGCTGGCCTTTTATATTTACCTAGAAAAACTTGTTCTGATAATGCCCATCTGACTGCAAGCACTTCAGGGATTATTGCTGTTCTTACGAGCTTTCAGGGATTCTCCAGAACTCTGATCACAGGGAACCTGCTTTTTCATCCCCCAATTCAAAAAGAGATCCCCCCAAAACTCAGGTAAACCTGGAAGGAAGGTCATTGCACTTGGGGGATTTTTACCTGATCCCTGAGACCTGGCAATTGGGGTTGCCCTCCAGTTGTAACAGCCAATTCCAATAGGAAGACATTTTGGATAGACAGTGTTACTGCTAAGCCAGAAAAGTAGCGAGAAAAGAGAGCAAAGAAATTCTTGTCCTTTTTGGATGAGCGTCTGCATTTGTGGTGCACGTTATGAAGAGACAGTGGTGGTTTTTTGCCAGGTATGAACTGCCTCAGTATGGGAGCCGCCGTCGACTGCTGTCTCCTTCAGGGATGTATGACGAGTACGGAGAAGTTGTGGTGGAGAATGACGGTGGCTACTACTATAGTCCGCATGGATCGACCGCAGAAGAGGTAAGCGTCTGTGGTGCGTTGATTCGGTCTCTGCAACAAGGTGAAGGATAATTAAACCTTGTCAAATGTATTTTGTAACTGATCAGAATATCGTGTTCTGTGTAGGCCAAACAAGCAGCTCTTCAAATGCTAAGCATCGTTTGTCCTCCTGAGGACCAGTAAAGTTTGTGTCAGCACCTCTTTCCCTTTTTCTAGAAATAACAAGGAATTGCAAAGATTCTTTCAATATCCACATCTATTTTTCCCTCAATGTAGATTTCTGTTCATAAAAAGTCCCCACAGCCTTAGGTAATACCATTTTATATTATTAACCAAATGAGGTATTACTAATATTCAGCCTATAACTGGTGATTTTCCACTGAGAAAAGCAGTCACCTAAACTAATTTATCATAAAGTTCACAGCTGAATGTAAAGAAATTTTAAAATGTCAGCAGCAGCCAGAAGAAAGTTGCTGTAAATGCTCCTTTTTTTTTCTTAAATCTAATTTTCAGAAATACTAGACTCTTAATCCATCACATGGGTTTTAATTAAATGAGAAAAGATAACGTTTACGAGCCAATATGTTTCCCTGTTGCAGAGTAAGGTAGTTGTGCACTTGCAGCCTATCCTAGATGTAAAACTTTCCCTGTAACTTTGGTAAAAAGCTATTCTACAACAGGTAAGTTAGTTCTGATGCTGGGAAAAAACTTTGCATTTGTTCCTACTGACTTATTTTAGGGTATGAGTTTTCACTCATAACTATGTTTCAAATTGTAATCAAGTTCATTTCCATAATTTGCAGGGGATGAGTCAAGGCAGAGGTCCTTCAAGCAGAGGTATAAGCCAGAGAGCAGGGGCTCAAATAGAAGGTAGACCTTTAGGTGGTGGGATGGATCTAAGACATGGTTCTGGAAGAGCGTATAGGACCAGCCAGGGAAAGAGGAAACTAAAAGCAGTGATGCATTTAAGTCGTGTAGCAGTCGGTGCTCACAAACCGGTAGGAAGAGCTGAGTCTGCTCGTTCTCCATGGAAGAAAGCAAAAATATTCCCGATGATTCTGCAGAAAGTGAAAGACAGTAGGAAGGATTCCAGTTACGCCAAGTTGATGTCAGCTCACCAAGTGGCCGGTGAGAAAAGCATGATTATCAGGGGAAGTTACTTCCAGAAATCGACAGATGACAGACCGTCGATGAGAAAACTAAATCATGTGTTAAAACGCATTAGTGTCTCACGAAAATTTCAAGAGCCTATTAGTGAAGATTCAGTGCATGCAAGAGGAAAAGGAGAGGAAGACTATGAAAGAGATGAAGTAAAATCAGGTGTTTCAATAAATGTCACAGCAGAGAGTGAACATGAGGATAGCGATTATGAGAAGAAGAAAAAGAAGAGAAGAAAATACACCTCAGATGAGTCATCTGTGAAGAGCAGCAGCTCTGGCTCGGAGTCGGAAGATAAAGACTACTTGAAAGTAACTCTGGACCAAGATGAAGCCACTGAAAGTACTGTGGACTCGGATGAAGAAAGTGGGCACGATTTTGGGGATTCTGATGATGACTCTGTATCCAGCTCTAGCAGTGAATCAGAGGAGGGCTCATCTGAAGAGGATGATGACGAGGAAGAGTCTGACAGTGATGAAGATGGTAGCTTGTCAAAGAGCTCATCTACACGAAGTTCATACAGCAAATCAGGGACTAGTGAGTCCAGCAGTAGAAGAAGCACTGAAAGGTCCAGTATAAAAAGTAGGGGAGGTAACTCTCGCGGCAGAGCGAGGCGATCCAGCCGGAAGTCCAGTATTAGCTCTAATGCATCAGGTAGTGACAGGGACACGAGCTACAGGAAAACTTCAGGATCCAGCTATAAGAGCAAAACCTCCTCTGCGAGCCTTGAAATAGAAGACACGATAGAAGAGGTGTCAGAAGAAGAAGAACAAGCAGACATGGCACAAGTCAGCGCGAGCCCCGATGAGACAGCAGGTAACGCAAATAAGGCAGTTTCTGAAACATCTGCCAAAGCAAAACCTGCTGCTACTGAAGAAGACAAGAGAGGAAAATCAGCTGGTCGTGGTGAGGATAGCGTGGATGACAGCACAGAAGAGGCTGATACAGATGCTAGTGACAGGGAGGAAACTATCAGTAAGAATGAATCTTCTTGCCTAGAAAGTGAAATCAGTGTTACTTCCAAAGGTACTGGAGGGACAAAAAGCACAGCTGGCAGCGCCACTTCTGGTAAAACTGCTACTTCCCCTGATACTCAGAACCAAAGTTCTGACAGCAGCGTGAAAGGAAAGAAAACAAGGAAAAAGATGTCCCAGGAAAATAGTCAGTCTCAGTCAGATGAGACCCTGGATACTGCCGTTACGGAGTCGGAGACTACTGGTGATTCCACGTCCTTCTAAAAAGAAGCAGCAGCAGGTGGACGTTTTGCAGTAAGGAGTGACCTTGTTTGCTGTGCCTTCTGTGTGGTCTTTCCTAAGCAATACACACGTGACTAGGGACAGCCAAAAAGAAAATGCCAAAGCTTCAAGGAAAGGTTAGACGTGGTACTGAAGGACATGGTTTAGTGGTATAAGGGGGGGGGGCAGTTGGACTGGATGATCCTTGAGATCTCTTCCAACCTTAATGACTCTATTCTATTCCATTCCATTCTATTCTATTCTTGCTTCATCATTGAACCCCTTATCCTGTCTTAAGGGCAGAACTGTAGAAAACCAAACTAGTATCATTCCCCTGAGAGACTACTGAGGTGTACATAGTGCTGGATGTAGAAGATGCCTTTTCATGCAGCAGTGGCAGGAAGGAGGACTACTTTCTCTCTGCTAATTTCAGTAGTGTAGTTCAAGAGGCTCTGTGTTGATTCTTAGATTTAATCCTTTTTTGCATTACACACATCATGAAGTGAAGTAACGTTGCCTTTTGCATTAGCTGTCATGGATGGCTTGACGAACCTGATGGCACAAACCCATTAAGGGCCCTATGTTCATGCAGGTTTATGTCTGTCACAAAAGGGAATGCTTCAGGAAGGAAAAGGGGCAAAACATGGAATTCAGTGAAGAACAGGAATGATGGTGAGGATGAAAAGACATAGAGGTCATACATCGTTTCACCTTACATTCCCTTACCGTACAACATTTGCTAATCTTCAGATGAGCTCTCTGCTGTAAACATTAGTCCTGTTTGCAGGGAGGACAACTGAAATTGCAGCTAAGCGCCACCCCCAAAACTGCAGAGTATTGCTAGCAGAGCTGGGATTAAACTGTGTCTGGATCATGAGAGTCAGGTTTCAGGTACCAGTGATGTAGAGAGGAATGCAGAGGTAGGTGCACAAAGTGAGCTTGGTCAGAATTTCCAACTTCTGCCCATAGAATCACTAAGGTTGGAAAGGACCTCTGAAAGGACCTTCCCACCCAACAGTACAGTGTACTTTTATATTTTTTTACACACTGTGTAAAAGGTTGAGATGCGTAACAGGAAAGTATTGCTGAAGGTAACCATAACGTATGGTCTATATTTTGGTATCTACCTTTTAAAATTTAATAACCTGGAATATGTGATCTCATTCCATAGAGAAGTCTTGGAGCACTTTTGTTAGCACAGTTCAGCTCAGCATGCGCATGATTGCGTAGGAAGGGCTGCTGCCGTTCCTGACAGCGCAAGTGGCCTTTCTCGTTTCGTATAAGCAGGTACTTCCTCATGGAGCTCTCAGCCATGCTGTCAGCACACAGAGCATGCAAGCTCTGTATACATGCGAGTTCTTTGTGCTTTATTTACCTTGTATTAAAAGCCAGAGAACTGTTTCTCAACCACTAGATTTATCCAGATAAGGCGTAAGTAGCCTAAATAAAATTAAAGCTTTGAGCCAGTATTGGCTTAGTCTTGTGAGCACTTCAAAGCTAGTGCAAATTCTGGTGCATGCACCAAAGCTCTGCCCAGAAGTCTCTGTTAGGTGGGGGAGAGAAAAATGTTTGAATTTTGAAGATACTTGAGCCTGCTGGGGAGTTACCCTGACAGGACAATTGGTGTTGAGCTGCAAAGTGTGACACTAACTTGCCAACAACTGTCTTTAATTCCAGTTGAAATGTGAACTAGATTTATGATCACTCACCGAGGTTTTTGTATTCCTCTATAGCACAAAGTTATAACTGCACAGAGTATTTTAACGTAAATCCCATTTAAACTCGTCAGTCTTTTCATCCACCTGACCGTATCTGTGTGAAGAAAATTGTATGTCTTTATCAGGAACAAAAGAACAGGCATCCAAGTCATTTGTATAAAGCATAACTTCTCAAAAGCTTAAGAGTAATCACCATCTGTTTGTACCTTGCATGGTTTTCTTTCTCTAAAAACTGGCTTAGCTTGTGTGTGTGTGTATGTATTGCAGTGGGAGTTAACTGTGGTGGTATTTGCTGCTTTAGTGGAATAACAGTGTTTTCATTATCAATTTGAGAATGATAGTAGCTTGCTTCACTGTACTGCAAGGAGGCATTTATTGTAAAAAGATCAGTTATAAGTTAAAATAAGTACTGGGTTTTGTGTAATCACTATTAGTACGAAGTCACAGCAACACAAATTGTTTGCATTACATCTTTAAAAAAACAGAAATTATATAAAATCTAAAGTCTCGTTTCTCCACTGTCTTCTATTTAATAGCAAAGAATCTCCATTGATTCTACTCGATTGGAACTGGCACAAAGCCTTACATCGAGCTTTGCTTGTTTTAACCAGCCAATTCTGCCAACATCATGCCTGAGAATTTCCCTTGCATAGGTCTTGAGATGTTTCTCTGCTTGATGTGTAGTGCACCTAAAACAGCCCTGCCCAGGGCCATTTCTGCACTGAATTTACAGTGTAGTCATACGCTGGAAGAAAGCTTCTAAGGCCTTCCCAGCATTTGCCCAGTACTACAGTAGTTTCTTAGAAGTAGCACTTACACAATGGCTTCATCATCGATGCCTTGAGGTTTCCCTTAGCAGGGGTAATCTGTCTAGTTGTTTTTCATCTCTCTTTGTACAACAGGCTGAGACGCTGCTTTGTCAAAATAAGACTGGCTTATCAGTATCGTGATTTGCAGTAGTTTTCTTCCAGAAACTAATGTCTCCATTCTCAGTTCCTCAAAGAAGGTGCACTTTGACTTAAAGGGAGCATAGCTGAATGCATCTTTAGGAAGAAAAGAGAAAAAAAAACACATTTGTCACCACTTTCCAAACCTGAAGAACACCACCACAGATTGCGTACACTCTGACTCGCATTATGCAGTTCACAAACTAAAATGAGTTTATCCTCATGCATATCCATCATGCATTAGGTATATATGACAGTGGTAATCAAAACAATTAAGAAATACCCATGTACAACCTAAAGGGGAGGGTACAAAAGGACAAGTTAATAAAAATTCATATGAAGTGTCTAGATAAAAGACAAGGTAAATAACAGATAGAAAAAGGGCAGGAAAATGTAAGAAACAGTGCTGAGATTTAACGACATTTCTATTTATTACCAAACAGTGGGCCAGAAAGAAAAGGATCAAGTTGATAGTTGACCCAGAGTATGAAACCAGCTCCACTGGAGAAGACAGCGCTCCAGATTCCAGCCAGAGGAACCGTCTCAATAACCCAAATATTCAAAACAACATCAATGGTAACATCTACATTGCACAGAACGGCTCTGTTGTCAGAACCCGTCGCGTTTGCCTTGGTAATAATTTAAAAGTCACATCTCCAGTGAGGCTGGGGAAACAGTTCAAGAAACTGGACAAGCTTGCAGTGACACACGAGGAGAATGTCCCACTGAACACGTTGTCAAAGGGACCCTCTTCTAGCGATAAAATGAACACAAGACCTTGCAGTGTCTCGTTTGCTTCCTCTACTATAGGGGCCGACAATATAGTAACAAAGCCGGGGGGCTCCAAAATGAAAAGCACAGAACAGCAAGAATCGGTTGTTGATAATGAGGATGTCAAAGAGCCCTTGGAGTCACACAGTGAACACACACAGTCGGACGAAGAGGAGCTCTGGATGGGCCCTTGGAACAACCTTCACATACCAATGACAAAACTGTGATTTATTTTTTTTTTTAATTTTAATTTTTACTTCAGTTTATAATAAACTGCGCTTTTTATTGTCACTGAGGAAAATGTATGAAATTTGTATTGTGCACATACATTGTATACTACGAACGACACGCTTTAAAGTTAAAAAAAAAAATTTGCACTCACCTTTGTACCAATTAATTATCCTCCCCAACAACTATTTTGACAGGCTCCCATTTCACTAAACAATACTTCATTTAAATTAATTTGGGGTTTTGGATCTTGATTTATTGTTTAATAAACAGTAAACTACTAATAAATGCACAGCAAGATTTGGTTAACTTTTCAGACGGTTCTATACATGCCTAGCTTGTTTTTCTGTATGGTACCTGTGGTTATACTGTTTAGATTTGGAAATTGTCTATTTATGTTCAAGATTTATATCCAGAGCTCTTGATTCTGAACTCAGAGTAATAAATTAAAAATAAATCCATGAAAGTCAATGGAGCAAATCCTCGGCTGGCTTAAATTTGAATAACAATCCCGAAGTTGATAGTGATATACCAGTTTACGCAAACAGAATCTCGCTCAACACCCAGCAAGCAAACTTAGGTAAGAGTGGAATTAGAGTTTATAAAAGTAGAGCACTGTTACACACAGAAAAGTGGAATAGAAGATTAAATAAGATCAAAATTGCAAAGAGGAAGGAAATGTGTAGCAATTAATCTTATTCAGAGTTACCTGGCCATGGTTTGTTCATTTTCTTTTGTAGATTAGGTCATTCCAGTTTTCTTCTCTAGTCAATTTTTCATCTTTTCATCTCTTCCCACATCAGCCCTGTTTTCTTCTTTATACGGTCTTTAGCTCCAGTTTTTATGCTCCATCAATAATTGTCATCCTATGGCTATATTCCCCCGAAATAAACTAGGATGACACACAAGTCTGTGTGATAGAAATAGGCATTAAAGAGTAATTAATAGGAAGGGGATGGATACATTTTCAAGCCCAGCTAGCTTGGGTTAAATGGTACAATCACCATTTCACTCCAATAGTGTTGAACGTAAACCTGCTGAAAAGACAAATGGATCACGGTGAACAGGATAAAAAGTGAGTATTTTATGAGGCTAATATGCATAAACGGATCTGTGAAGTGTGTCAGAACACACACATGGAATTGTTTCAAAAACTTTAAGTAAGCATTACTTGTAAAACACACTACATGAAGTTTGGCACCTGCTTATAATTCCTATTTGTACCTCAGAGTAGTGGGTGTGTTGTGTTACAGCTTGAATAGGGAGCTGAGAAATGCTCATGGTCACCAAGTGATACCTAAAAGACACTAGCAATGCAGAGCAAAGTGTTTTTCTCAAGTGTGGTACAGGACAGAAAAAAGAAGATATGTATTCACATGAGAAAAGCATCCTCCTGTATTACGCAAACTGTTTATTGCGGGTAAGATCAAACTTGTTGGGAGAACGATATGGATACCTCTTGAAAGATAGGAGGAGTCGACAGATAAAGGCATGCAACTAGTAAGGAAACAATTGGCATCCTCATTCTTTCCCTGTTGCTGTAGTTGAAGTTTCACCACAAGATCTGGATGATGGTGGCTGTCACTTCTGCCCTGGCAGTAAACGGACATCTGCTGCTGCGGTTCTTCTTTTCCCCTTGCACAGGTTCTCCTCCATGGGATTCCTCTCGGTGTTTGTCTTCAGAAGCTGTTCGCATGTTCTGCTGATGTAAATGTGACGTTTCTGTCAAATACCTCCTTTTCAAGCTGAAGTTTCTGACCAAATATTTTGAGAGCTGGTGCTTGTTTTTAGGCATGAGAAATGCAATGTAGCCTACCACGCAAGAAAAAAGAGCAGGTATTTCTTTCTCCTAACTCTATTATCTTGGCATATTTGTGCTTGGTACCTAGCAAAACATAGTTGTTTGGAGTTTAGCTGGATTCTGAATATATACATAAGAATGATGGAAGAAAAGAAAAAAATCTATTCTTTGAAATAACTAGTAAAATGTGATATTTTAATCCTGTTTAAGATACTGTTATTATTTCACTACATCATTTTTATTGCAAGATCTGTCAGTTGGGTTCTTACTAAATAATCTGATATGATCATTTGCTTTTTAAAGAAACATTTTCTCCCAGCTACTCTCAGTTTTGGGGCGGGGGGGAGATTTCTTTTTCTAGAGACTCAGCTTTACCAGCTTTAGCTGTAGCTCTGTAAAGGATTGCAGGCCCAACATGGGTGGTCAGTGGTGCTGCGTGTGGTTATCAAAGGCAAAACCTGTCAATTCCGGCACCTTTGTGCTGTCCAAGCGCTCAGAACTCTTCCCACAATGCAATAAACATAAGAAATTCAATAAGAAATTTCCCTATTTAAGCAGTAGGTGGGGTTTATCTAAAATTAGCTCTATTTTAGCTAAACTTGTAGTGACTTTGAAATTCTTGAATACTGTTGGCAAAGAGAAGGCTTTGTGATACCCCAGCAGTGCGAAAGACTGGGGGGGGAGCGGTGTATTTTTTCTTTTTTATTTTTGGTGTAATACTGTAAATCAATACAGAATTCAAATCTTTATTTTCTGGGAATGCCATACTGCAAATTAATACAGGTTTTAGACCGTGAGCAGGCAGTGGGTCCCAGAACCAACTGCAATAACAGTACAGACCAATAGAGAAAAAAAAAGGTCACTTTTCCTTTGGGAAGTGAAGTATTAGCATGGGTTTGGTGGATACAGTAAGTAGAATAAAGTATCTGGGTCTTGGGACGTAATTTACAGCTGTTTAACCACTGAAATTTGTAAAGCTGATGCACGGCGTGAACATTTTCCCCTGGGTGGCAGAACTACTCGCGTGCTGACTGATCAAGGTGATAATCATTGCTCCTGACATTGATTTAATTTGTACACTCCTCCAAGCAGGCACTAATAGTTCTGTGGTTTAGTACAGCATCTGCTACGTTTTCAGTGTAAGCAAGGACCAAATGGTCGATGTGGCTGTAGAAGGGCAGAGTAACGCCCACTGTGAGGCAGAACAAGGGCTGTCGGGAGAAAAACAGAAACTGTTTTGCCCCGTTTCTTTCAATGTGTACTACAGTGAGCCAAACTGCAAAGAAAGCCCCGCAGATCTACTGGGGACCTGCTGGGAAGCTTAAATACTCATGCATTAATGGTGGGTAGTCCTTGCGCCCAGGGTTTGCCTGAGTGGGTGTGGGGGAAAGGACAGTGTGGTTGTGGTGGGTGATGTGTCCATCTGCCTTCATGCCTAATGCCAGCAGAGTGATGTGACAGTGTGATCACTCAGCATCCCCCACACCGCGGGTTGAATCCTTCCAGAACCTGGTTATGTAGCTAGAAAACTTGTAGAGTCAGTAAAATGGGAGAGATTGAAAATAAAATCTGAATTGTTAGCAGTGGGAGAACAGCGCCAAGGTCTTGCACAAGTTTTAGCTTGTATGGTGGAAAAACACATAGTGGGAACCACACTCGCAGCCATGAAGGTGCTTTCTGGAAAGCGTCACGCACTCCTATGGGAATAGAGCTGGATATTTAAAACAGTCTCCACTGGATCACAGCCCCAGTGGTTCTTGTTTCTTGCAGTGGCCGTCCCCAGGTTGCTTCTGTATGGTGATCTCCGTGAGCTTGGAGCCGCTTCTCCTTTTTACATCTGCTTGCCTCTAGCAACTGTCAGTTGTAACTTGAAGTTTCGCAAATGAGTATATTTGCGGCTGGTGATAAATGCTCCTTAGCTTGTAATACTTATGTAATTGTGCTGCAGATGGGAGTATAAATTTGAACGCTTGCTCATCAAGCCCTAGTTGGTGGCTGTGCCGTGACACACAGCTAGCCAGGAATAAAAAAAGGCAGCAGCTTTCTCCGGCTCAGCACATTCTCGCTGGCTGACCCTTCAAATGCTGCATGCAGAAATGGTACTGTTAAGTTACCGTTGACTGTTTCATTGTTTATATTCTGAGAAAGACTTGCATTTATTACAAAGTATTGACAAACCACAAGGTCTGATAAACCCAAAGAACGGTGCAGTTTGTCAAATGAATTTTGAAGGCAGCTGGTTCTCAAAAGCCTATTAGATGAGTACTGAGGAATATTACCTTTTTTCTTTATTGTTGGAAGAAGAGAGTTTCAGTAATTTCACTGTGTGGACTAGGAGCGCTAAGCCCAGCTGATCAAGTGATAAAGCTGTAGCACAGGCCTAGATCGATAGTGCAGCAGCAGCTTGAGCAGAATCGGGTATTTCACTCATAGCATAACAAAACCAAAGCCTTCAGGGTGGCACCAGCCTGGAACGCATTTTATCTTTCTGGCACCGATTGTTGCTCTTTACCAATACATGATAAAATTACATTGTTTTGTGAGCCACCCAACATGAGCAGCGCCAACCCCGCAAACTCTTTGCATGTTGTTAAGCAATGGGTGACCACGATGCTGCCGTGATACCCAGAATGAGTTGCCGCATTCTGAGAAGTGTTTCCCTGTCCCCATATGGATGCCATAGAAACAGACAGGTGGCTGTTGCATTCAGGAATTGCTTGAGCTCTTGGAGCTACCCCACTTTGTGTAGGCCTGTCTGGCTTTCAGGAGGTCCCACTGAAATCCCAGTTCTGGATGGGCTGACCTTGCTTGGTGTGGGAAGGAGCTGGTGAGTTGTTTGCGCTATAGTCAGAAGTGTGTTTGGGAAGGGACGGTGTCTGTGCAGTGGCTTTCTGCAGTTCTTGAAAGACCAAGGAGAAGATCTTGTGTCAAGCTGTTAAAAGTCTTTCTCTTCACCTTCAAAGCTCTGATGAAAAGCTTATAGAAAACAGCATCACCTTTTTAAGGCAACAAAGGTAAAATTAGCCTTTTTTAGTGCATACCGCTTCAGACTTTGTTCTCTACTCCCAGAAGTCTGTGGACATGGTGCCAGGCAAAGTCAAATGCGAGGGCAGGTAGGGGGCTTATCTCCTTGCAGCAGTCATCAAGGACTTTTCAAGTGCCTGGTCCCAGGGGAGGTGTTCCCAGCAGCCCTGAGTGCGCTACACAAATCCAGCCAGAGAGTTTTGGGGAACCTGAGGACAGGACGCTTTGTAGGGAAGGGCAGCTTTGGTGCAGAACTGAATGCTGTCTTACACTGGAGGGAGGCTTAGTTTTGTTTCAAGAGTTTAGGAAGAATATAAGCTTTTATGGTGATAACACCACAAAGCTGTGTTGTACGTCAGTGTTCCTGAGATTGATAGTAACAGCTCATTGGTGAAATCCAGCATTGGTTCTCCTCAGCAGCTGGATTTGCAGTATGTGTGCCCATCATCTCTGGCTGCGTGTAGATTATCTGTCGTCTCTTGAGGCATATAAATGTCTCCGGAGCTTGGCACCCTACAGCGCAGAAATTTGTCACCGGTCATGTGAGTTGGAGCTGACGGGATTTCATTCCTGTCAGAGTGAAGCCCACCCTCTCACAGGTACCGCGTTCTGTAACTGCTCCCGTTTGTAGCTGGAGCCATTCCCATGGAGCTACCAGCGAGTTGCGCGCTGTGTGATACACAGTTAGTGGTTTGCAGTCATGTCCTGGTGCAATTTAGCAGTGGGTCACTGGTTTTTGTGAGAAAAGGTGGAAAAGCACGGTGTTCAGCAGTGCCGTGGGTTAGCTGCTACTCGCTGAGGTAACACTTCAGGTTGTTGTTAATGCCTGTGTTGAAGGCCAGCAGGAGAGCGTAGAGAAACTCTACTTTGTCATGATTATTTTTAGTATCTAAGAAAGGATTTATTTCCTCGATAAAGGTCACCAGGGGAAATTTTACTGAGGTCCTGATTTAATCTGATTAATTTTTCACAGGTAGAAAGATTATTATTTTTTAATGTATTACATTCTAGAAATTAGCTCTAGACAGCATCTCTCTAACTGCATTCACAAAAAGCTGTTTTATTCTAACTTGTTATCGCAGAAACCCTGGTAGGAGGCTGTTTTAATGAAAAAGGAAAGTGCCATTTTTAAATATATAAAATGTTAGGCAGGGTCTGTCCTGATTTAGTGGTACAAAAAGCTACCACAGCATGCTAGTCCTGGGAAGAGGGGTAGACAAAATGGTGAATGCTGATTAATCACCACGATTTAAATGAGGAACACAAAGTATAAGAATGCAGTAAACTACAAAACTTAATACCATCTTTAAGCCAAGTAGAATAGTAAATATTTGTCTCTCCCATCAGTTTAATTTACTGATACACATCTGTCCCTTGCAGACTGAAAAATCTGCATAGTTACACTGTCACTGGGTATAAATAAATGAAGTATGAGGAGGCAATGTCTGAGTAGACATCAGGGCACAAAGTGGCTTGTAGGCACCTTGAGAGACCTTCCCGATGTGGCGAAGCACTGGCTGGGGGAAGGATTGTTGAGGCCAAGTGAGAAGCACAGGAAGGGAACAGAAGTGGTGCTCCCACATCGCACGTTCAGAAGCTACACTTGGCTCAGCCACTGGCTCCTTCCTAATTTCCTTAAAAACCTTGTGCAAGGGCAGGAGAGACAGGACTCTGCAGAGTGCGTGGAGAGATACCTAGCCTAGCACGGGTGCCAGAGTACAGCCACGCTGGGCATTGTGCTGCCCAGGCTAATTATCCTACCAAGATGACAAATTACAGTCCCTGGTATCCTGAACTTGCGGAACAGCCATGCCCTTGTTTGCCTGGAGGGGACTTGCTCGCTTTGTGCACATACGCCTGTACACACGTGCACACACCTGTCCGTCATCCTCCTCCATCTATAAATGCATAGCTATGACATAGGCTATTAGATAAAATAGACCTTCCTTTTAAAACAAGCTAATGGCTAAGGAGAGAGTGCTGTAAATGAAAGACGGAAATTCTGAATAAAAAACTGACTATATCTTAAAGGGGACAGGAGGAGGGAGAAAGAGAGAAATGCTGCAATATGCAGCGCTCATTATCACTATGCAATACCATGACCTCCAGACCCTGGCAGCGCACGAAGTGGGGCCATGTGGCCACAGCACTGTGATGCGCAGCAGGAAGACTGCAGCAGGCGCTCCATGGCGGTGCAGCACCTCTCCCTCCTGGTCCCACTGGCTGGCCGCATCTGAAATCCAGACCCAGAGCTGCCTGTGTGCTACCCTGTGCCGGCCTGAGGCCTCCTGCTGAACAGAGCACGTTGCTCATGCCATGGTGAAGGAAACACAGCTAAATAGTTTCTTGTGCCAAATAAGTTTGGGTTAGCAGGAGACAATATGCTTAGCTGCAGTCTCCACAAAGGCAAGCAGAAAAGTCACATTGATTTCAGCAGCTGCTCTGTTTATGACACAGCTTTCCAGCCTTCCAGATAACCTCCGTGTCCTCAAACTAATGAAGACCTACTTGTTAAAGGAAAGAAGTATAAAAAGAAAAGACAGCAAAGCTTCTGAGGTTTAAAAACAAGGTAACAGGCTGCAAGTACAATGGAACACCCCATCTGCTGCTACTGGAGGACGTGTCACCTTGATTTCTTGTGCTTCCTTCCCAGCATCCATTCACCTGGCATGTTGCATGACAATCAGATGAGGGCAAGACTTGCTTTTTAGGAAATTGGGGGGGTGGAGCGTGTAGAACTCCTAGGTTGTGATATACGTTCATCTGAGTGCTGCTAGTTTAGCCTTCATATAAAATATGCTCTATTGTTACAATTTTGGGTCAATAAAATCTGGTAAGTCATAGGAAACAGCAGCTGGGACTACAGTCCTCCTAAGGTCCACTTAAGAGCAGAGGCTTTGCTGGTATGTAAGCACACCACCCTGCTGTTGGCAGTACCCTGAGCACAGGTAGGTGCAAAACTGTGGCTGCTACAGTTGGATGGGTATACCTTTCCCAAATTTTAGACCTTCTTTTGCTGATCTATAGACTGCTTGTGAAGATTTAAAATGGGAGGGGGACGGACGACAACATGGTCTTGATACTTAAGGCCTGGGGAAGTTAGTCACATCATAATGTTTCAGATGGGCTGTGAAGGCATAGTATCAGCCTTAAGTCCATCTTGAGGAAGCTTCCTGCTTTGGCCAAAAAAAGAGGGTGCTAATTTGCCCATTAAAATCAAACCATCTCCCGGAATGTCATAAACTTGTATCGAAGATGCTTAGCATGTGCTGGTAGTATAGCACAGTAGATGAGGGCCAAGCTTGTTCTGTGCATCGAGCTAGGGTGAGTGCCCAAGTACAACCTTCCTGCTGAGCCTCGGTTTTGCTGCAGATCACTAGGAATCCTTTTGCAGAGGGGGTACAGGTTACCAGGACGCTCTCGCCCTCGAATCCCATCCTTCATATCTTCTCCTCCAAACACCCATTTTCTCTTGCTAACTGCTCTTTTTTTTTTTTTCTTTTTGTCCATTGTGTCCATTGTCCAGGAGATCTCTGATAGCTGTTAGGTAGCTGCATTGTTTGCATTGTAAAACTACGTATGGATGTATAGGAAAATGCAAGGCTGGCTTAAGCAGTAGGTTGCTACTGGAGGTTAACAAGAAAATGTCATCAATACTTTAGGTTTTAGATCCTTTCTGGCTGAGCCAGTTAGGGGCAGGCTGTTGAAGTGATAAAGTCTTTGAAATGCCGTAGCTGCTGTAGCACCACAGTTTCTGAGCATGACTGGTGTTAAAATCAAAGGATGCTCAGTGGACACACGCACTGACCATGCCTCCATATAGGAAAACTCTGCACTGCAGTAACAGGAATTCTGACTGAAGACAAGCATGTTACACCTTATTGAAGAAGAGGGATGTTTTAGGAACTAAGAAAAATATTCCTCCAGTGCTTCTTGTTGCTGCTGCTGCTGAAATGCAGGTTTCCGGTTGCATTTAAAAAATGGGGTAGTGGGTCTCCTGAATGAAGCACAGAAGAACAAACCCAGGGACAAACCAATTCTTAGACAGCCTTAGCAAAGGAGACTTCTGAGAGACCATTTCAGAGGAGACTGTGGCCTCTTACTACTGATACATATTTTAGAAGCTTTAATAATAAATGAAAAGGTTTATAACTGTTGGAATATGGACTTCTCCTTTTATTCAAGCAGCAAAATGCTGCATGGATTTAGAAAAGGAGACTTACTTATCTTTATGAATGCACTGAAATAACTACAAGAAAGAGTGTAACATGGGACTTGAAGTGCTTTTTCTATAGTGAGCTCATTATGGAAGCTATTCACAGCTGGTCTTTTTCATGCAGAGCCAACTTGAGCCATGTTGGTTTTGTATTGCGGAGTTCAGGGCTTAAGGCCATATTCCTTTTAAGTGTAAATATGTAACTCCTCAGACTGATTCCCTGCTGTAGGTCTCGCTCTTGTTTTCATGTTTGCCTTTTGGTAGGTTGGCTTATGGGCATTGATTCCGTTCTGTTTCTATAAAGGTGGAGTTAAAAGCAGATCTTTTGTACTGAATGCCAGAACCAGGACACAGTAGTAGTGGTTAGAAATCATAGAATATCCTGAGTTGGAAGGGACCCATGAGGATCATCGAGTCCAACTCCTGGCTCCACACAGGACCAGCCCAAGCAGAGCAGATGACTGAGAGCGCTGTCCAGACACGTCTTGAACTCAGCCAAGCTTGGTGCGGTAACCACTGCCCTGGGGAGCCTGTTCCAGGGCCCCGCCACCCGCTGGGTGAAGAACCTTCTCCTGATCTCCAAATCCTCACCTGTCGCACCTCCAGGCCGTTCCCTCGGGTTCTATCGCTGGGCACCAGAGGGAGGAGATCAGCACCTGCCTCTTCGCTCCCCCTCATGCGGAAGCTGTAAGCTGCCATGAGGTCTCCCCTCAGCCTCCTCCAGGCTGAACAAGCCAAGGGACTTCAGCCTCTCCTCATAGACTTTTCCCTCTAGACCCTTCCCCACCTTTGCTGCCCTCCTCTGAACACTCTCCAATAGTTTTATGTCCTTTTTGTGCTGTGGCATCCAAAACTGCACCCAGTATATTCGAGTACTAACACTAGTTAGTGCTAGTAAAGCAGCCTGGCTACAGTGTGCATTAGATAAAGAAGCTGACTTTTCAGTGAAAGGTGTTTTTCCAATGAAGATTCACCATCCAAAACAGTTTTCTCTGTCTTTTTTGCAAGCTACTTCTGCAGCAGGATTTGTGTGGAAGGAGTGGTCAGCCTTTCCTAGCTTCTTTCTCATGTCATCCAAATATGAAGTAGAAAAATGCCATCTCTGCCACAATCTGCCTGATGATGCCCGATTATTTTGACTGGTTTTGGTTATTGGTACGTGTTGAGCTGTGCCCTGATTTCCGAGAACTGTCCATGATGACTCCAGGAGCTCATCCTGTAGTTGGACCTATCGGTTTAGAGTTCAACATCTTACTGGTAGCATTTGGATTATTTTTCCATAGATGCATTTCATTGCATTTATCCCTGCTGAAAGCCACCTACTTCCGTTTTTTTGCCCACTCATTCAGTTCTGTGAGGTTCCTCTAGAGTAGTTGAGCAACATTGTGACATTCAACTATCACAAACTACTGGTTTCTTTGGGTTTGTTTGCTTTGGGTTTGTTGGTTNGTAGTTGAGCAACATTGTGACATTCAACTATCACAAACTACTGGTTTCTTTGGGTTTGTTTGCTTTGGGTTTGTTGGTTTGAGATTTTGTTTTGTTTTGTTTTTTTAAATATATTCCATAATATGGAATGAAACAGCATTTGGTGGACAGGTATTCTGTGGTGTTGCTGGTGATAGTAGCATTTATTTCTATTTGAACAGTGCAATATGAATGGGACATTCCCAGCAGTCTAGCAGTAATGGGTGCATTTAGCTGGTCTTTAAACCCTTTCCATCTTTCTAGAAAAAGTTATATTTCTATATAAAAGGTCTGATCAGGTAGGTAGTGTTGGGGAGATCTTGTTTACAGTTGAATACAGCTGTGTGGCTGAACTGAAGAGGAAAATACAATCCCCAAACCAAGCAGGGAAAAACTGAGGCAACAAAAGGTGTGGGGATTAGAAGCAAGAGTCTCATGTTGCTCCTACAACTGACTTTGCTTAAGTGGGCTAATAGAGTTCTTCTAAAAGTACATACACTTTAATGTAATCTGATTACTTTTTCCTTCTTAAAGACCACATTGTTGTTAAAAGATCAGCCTGAGCAAGCATTCTGCTGATCACCCTAGTTGTACAGACTATTGTGTTTATTAATGGTTCTAGTTTTAGCCTGTGAATCTATTGATTTGCAAACCAAACGGAATGGATTAGTTCTTTCCCACTGTACACTCTAAGAATGTTGCAGATTTAGCTTTTGAAAAAGGTATAGGAAAAATTTTTAAGTAAGTTTTACAGGTTTGCTTAATAACTTGTTTTCAGAATCCTTCTAGCTGAATCCAGAGAAAGGAGTGTTAGTTTTGATCTTATAGGATCACTAAAAAAACTCCAAAACCCACCAAACAAAAAGATTGCTTACAATAGTGCTTCTCATTAATTTTAAATTCCAAAGGCAGACTGAAAAACCACTCTTGCATCATGATCACTACTGTTGCTTCTTCTTCAGTGACATGGCACAGGCACATGAAGTCTGGCCAGTATTTCAACTGCTGCTGATGATTGCCTTTACTTTCAGGAGTTCAAGTTCTTTCCTAAATGACTGTTTTATTTACAGATTCGACTGTGCTCTTTAGATTCAGCAGAGCACCCTATTACCCATAGTCATGCTCATATCTTCTGGGAAGTGCTCACCCCCAGCACTGCAGCATCACTACACCAATGTGCATGTATCACCTGGTAGTTTCTAGATGCCTCGTCCATCAACAATTAGTTCTCCAACAGTTGTGAGGTACTAATTAGCTCTCCTAAGATTTGAGGACCTCTGTTTTTCTAATGTTGTTGTTACTTTCCTGTTTTCAGTTTGATTTCCTAGGGAAACACCACTTATGTGCGTACCCACATACGTATCCACCCACCTGTCCCTCCTGCTCTGATAGTTTCTGCACCAAATGACTGATTTCATCCAGATTTTGGGAAAGGGTTAGCAGTCTTCAAAGCAATTAAGTTTCCACAAGCTTCAGAAAAATTGACAACTGGGTAGAGGAAAGTGAGAAGCAAATTTAATGCTTCGCTGCCCCCAGAGGAAAACAAGAATTCAGCATTAGCATTCAGTTGGCACCTGGCTCTTCCATGATGGCTGGAGGTATCCTAGTGGTGGCCTTGGTACACCTGGTGTGACTGTGGTGTGGGTGGCAGAGGGATGGAGGAGAGAAATCCAAATACTTTCTTTGCTCATGGTACAAGTTACTTTCTTTTCCTACTGTCATACACAGCTGAGATCATCTTAAAAACCATTAGAGTCAGTCATCATTGTCTGATTTGTACATTTTCCATGAGATGCAAATGTGCTTGTCGCTGTTGCACTTTGACAGGCAGAACATCTCAAGCACTGTCCTCAAAACAGACTGAAAAACCTTTGACTTTTGGTTTTAGTTCATGTTTTGAAGATATAATAGGAATTTAATATATTGAGTAAGAACAATTATTTGGTCACTTATAATGAGAAATATGGCAGCTGTGTAATACAAGTTTTTCCTCATTAAAATGAAGTTCAAATTAGAATGATAATGTCTCTTCTTTGGGGAAGCTTTTAAAGTAATTGCGAGGTCACCTACAACTTTCTTTGAATAGCCAGCTAATTCTCAGTTCCATTTTAGTAGCTGTCTTCCGTGACTTTCACCATAAACCCACAGCCTCCCACTAAACATAGTTTCACAATAACAGAGTTTCAGTTAGATAGATATTCAAGGTTTCTTTTGCATGTTAGTTAAAAAAGGCACCATACAGACAATTCAGTGTGATATTTATTGACCCCGTTATATTCACTTCCTAAAAGTTAAAAGGAACGGAGCTTGTGCTTTTAAATCTTGATTTTTTGACATACCGTCTTAAGTAAACCCTAAATGTGGTAAGCCTTACAAAGCGTCCTGCATCTGAGGTAGCAAGTGACATATCCAGCTGTGCAATGTCAAGCTTTCATGATAGCTGAGCATTAGTAAGCAGTACAGGAAACCACAGTTGAGTATGTGCAAGTTAGCAGAAACATTAAACTGTGCTTTTTTTGTTCTTCTGGCAGTTTATAATGTTACACTAAGGCAGGCGTGACTCCATGGATGGCTCAAGCTGATCAGCCACACACCTCCTCCCTCCCTCCCTGCCAGCACTCTTCTATGGTGTATTCCGCTTCTCCTGCTCCACTGCCCGGACCCAACCTGCAGCCCACAGCCGTACCTGTCTCACGATTTCTCTGCACCCTCCTCCTATGACACCGTCTGTCTTCTGCACCATGCACTGCTCGGGAATTGCCAGTGTCCGGCCTTGGCAGCCCAGCAGGTTCCCCCAGCCCTGGAATATAATCAGAGGTTTCTATGGGTGATCTGGTTTTTTGTTTGTGCTTTCTATCTAGTGGATCAACAGTCTCTTGAATTTCACTTTGTTAAGAAAAATTAATGCAGTGTAAAACCAGGAGCTGACAGGATCCATAACAGCAGTTGGACATGAACATAAACTGATACCTGTTAATTAATTTTGCAGATTAACAGCCTCTGCAGGCATAAAAACTTAAAGCCTTAAATGGTCTCTGCACATTCAGCTGCAGAATAGATTTATTCATCCTTTCCCTTTTCCTTGAAATTATTTTTGCTCTATAAAGTTGTAGAAGAGTCCCCCTTGTGGTATATGCCATAAAACCAACAGGCAGGACTGATTTTATCTGACCTAATTTTCCCCTTTGGTCTAGAAGTTAAATGTATAGATCTTTATTAGATGAGAAACATTAACAAATCAGAGTGTGCCCTGACTTTTCCTTGGTGAGTTTTGCAATTGGTATTAGAACATCGGAAAGTAAAGACATTAGGACCGATTTTCTTCCACTTATCGCAGCTGTAAATTCACAGCTTGTCATCTGGGGGCTTCATCACAGCAAACCATAGTGTGGGAGGGGTGAGTGCAGAGGGTGAGAAAGCTGTGAAGGCATTTTGCAGTATTTTCCTCAAGACTGAAAAGTTGAAGTCAGAGAGAGGAAAAAAGTCATTGGGTCTGTGCTTCCAGAAAGCCCAGTGGTGCTGGGAAAGATCAGAGCCATTTAGTGTGGGTGTCACCACTGAACTCACCCCTTGGTCTTCTGTGAAAAGATGCAGCATCTCTTCTTCTGGCCACTGCTCCTTCCCTTCTCCTCTCTAATGTATTCAAATTTGTTTTCATTGAAGTGTATAAAAGTCTGAGCACTGCGTGGGATGGCTTATGGAGCTGCAAATTATCATTTGCATGTTGTTCATCTTATGATGTGTTTTCTGCTTTACTCCTCCACTGTGGGTGTGTTAATAACTTTATCCACTAATGAGCTGTTGAGGGCAGTTGTGCTTTGTGGGCTGCTCCACCTTCCTCACAAAGCAGAGGGCTTTCTTGAGTGCACAGTGATGTTTTGGCAATATGTCTGGTTCTGACTATGCCAACTCTCCCTGTCCCCAGCACAAGTGTGATTACCTTCAGCTCCAGATGGTCAGAAGAAGGAACTCTAGTTTTTGTAGCATGTTTTTAAGACTGAATTAGTACTTAGGGTATCTCACCTGTTGATGAGAAGAACTTCTCCTTTTCTTTGAGGGCCCACACCATACTCTTTTCTTTTTTTTTTCCTTTGTTTTTCCTTTTTTTTTTTTTTTTCAACTGTAGCAGCCTCTCCCTGTGTCCATTTGTTGTCTCTGCACAGCGAAGGAGGAAGTCATAGTTCAGAGGCTTCATACCCCTCAACTTTGATGCAGCAGCATTTCTGGCTTAAGTCTAGTTTGACTGTAGCTGTTTCCTGCAGTGTGGGAGAAAACAAAAATGAGGCCCTAAACTGTACAAGAATTCTGTACTTTTAAGTAGGGTGGTCTTTAAAAGGGATGTCCTTTCCATTAAACCAAGGCTAGTCAACCACCCCACTCAAGGGCTGGCCACACAGACCCTCTGAAAGTATTTAAGGGCTACAAACCATTTACCCTACCAATTCACCAAACACATAGTTGCTTGCGAGGCTTCACCTGGGACCAAGGACAATTTATCACATGGGATGGGGTGGGAAGGACATGGGGATCCTTGTGGGGATCAGACATGGCTTGCCTAGACCAGCTGAAAGAGCGCAGTCTGTAACAAGTAATGATGTTTTCCCCTTTATGGAAAAAGTCTTTCCATGGGATTGCTCACGTTGGACATGTAATGCTCCTGTAACTGCTTCCTATCTGCGTCCCTGATTTGGGTACCACAAGAACTACCAAACTAACATTTCTTGTTTTCTCCATCTTGCCAACCTCTCATTTAAAAAAAAAAAAAAACAAAAAAAAAACACACCCACCAAACAAAGTATTTGTTAGGCTGCACTCAGAAACCAACCAAATGCTTTGTTCATTTATCTGCAGGGTGCAGAAAATTTTGCATCTTCTTGGATGCAATACTGTCACAAAAAGGTTTAGAAGTGGGAGGAGAGGGAAGACAGAGGTGAGACACCGGACAGTTTTCTGTGTTGCTATAGAAAGCTCTTACTTTTGCCTGCACTGAAGAGGTAGGTGAGTGTGTGTGTACATGCCCATGCTTGACCAGTGCCAGATCTGAAATGCAAAATGGATGGGGCCTTTTTCATCTGTTTCCACCACCCCGTACTTTACTGCAAGTCAGTGCCGAGCACCAGCTCAGTCTCTCCTGCTCTCTGTGTGAGGACACCATCTCCAGATGACCCACAGCCTTTCTTCCAGCCCAAGCCATTTGGGGGAAAAAGGGATAAAATTAGTGGCCTGTCACAGAACTGAATACCAGACTATCTGTGCTAATGCCCCTTTCTCCAGGAAATAGCTAATTTGGCATTTGGTTAAATTACATCATTATTGTGTGACAAGACTTGTATTCAAGCCAGCAGCACTTAGAACCACTTTTAAAATTATCATTGACTTTTCTATGTACTGTCAAGTCTATTTCCTGTGTTATAGGTTTATTTAATTGAATGAGAAGGTGCTGAAAGAGTTGTGTGGATTCACTTGTTAAATACACTGGACCTCACCTCTGTGTTTGCATTGTTCCAGTTCATTATCCATGAGGCTACAGCAGACGAGAGCTGGGTGAATAATTACTGATCAGCTCATCTGAAGGCAAGAGGCCCGTTCTCAAAAGGATGCAGGTAAACTAAAATAGTGGAAATGAGAGGCCTAACTCTGAAATTATATTGCCAAACCTCCGACTCTGAAACAGTTTGACCCTGGAGACCAGCAGCCTCACTAAGCAGCTGCTTTGGGTTTTGGCAAGGTTCCCTAGGCACTGCTTTGCATGGGCAGAAAGCATTTTCTTGGGGCACGTAGCCAGAGGCTGCACCCAAAGGCAGCTCAGGACCCTATTGGGTGGCTTTTTCAGGGTATGTATAAGAAGTGGAGAGGCCCAAACTCCTGTGAGGACCCTGTGAGGCACAGTGTCTTTCAAGGTGAGGGAAGAGAACTGCAATTTTTCTAGTTGCTTAAGCATTCAGGGAGGAGTTGGGGGACCCAGGGCAGAGTTGGTGTCTAGCTGCCTCCCTAGGTAGGGTGCTAATATGTCCTGGGGTAAAGCTGCTTGCTCCTTGTGATGGGCACTTGTTCAATATTCAGCTGTGACACATGTGCATGTGAGGATCAAGCAAACACTTGGATCAAAGCAATGCACCAAGTGAGATAGGGGCATTAAGCTCTTGGACAGACCACCTCACAAGTACACTGTGAAGACATGGGGAGTAGACGACCTCCATACCTCCCAAAAGAGCTCGGCAGACCAAAGCTTGGGGTAATTGTCTTAGATACCCAGATATACAGCTCCACAATGAACATGCATAGCCAGGACTTTCCTGTTCTTCCTGAAAAAAACAAGACTTTATTTGGGGATATAACCAGTTTTGGAAGTTGAAATAGCCTTTGTACAGCACAGCAAGGTTCAAGATGTATTCTATTGGGAAGCTGAGGGGTGACATACCCCACACCCTACTTCTGAGCTCCCCTTTGCTACAGCTTAATAATGGTGCAAAATAAAAACAGTAAATTGAGTCAGTTCTTGGGAACAGGGTGAGGGTTTGTTGGGTGGGGTTTTGCCCATCCAAGAAAGCTCTAAGGAGAATAATCCTTGCAGGAAAACATAAGTGTAAGACACTCTTGGTCTAGTTTATAAGTCTCTTAATGGCCGGAAATTGAAGAGTTTCTGAGCTGTCCTCCACCAGTGTGGCTGGATGTGGTTTTGTGCAGTCTGAGCAGGGCCCAGAAGATGTCACCACAGGACAGTAGGAAGCAGGTGAGAGCCTCAAGTCCTCAAAAACAAAGAGAGTGCTAGACCTATGCAATAACCGGCCCAGGAAACCTCTAGGGTTTCCATTGTCAGATTTATATTTTGAAAACTTGTGGGTTATTTTTTTTTATAATCAGATGAACATTAACACAATTATGGTAAAACAAAAGCCAAAAATGTGGTAATAGTTGCAACATTTTTTTTCCAGGGATGATTTTTTGGTAAAATTTGCATTCTGAAATAGATCTTTATAAGCAACTTACAAGACAAAACTGAAGACTATTTTTGAACAGTCACAGAAGCAGTCCTGGGAAAAAAATAATTTTTCTCCATAAAAGGAGTGGTCAGATGGTCAAATGAGTGAGTTTATTAAAAACAAGCAGTGTCCTGCTCTTGGTTTTGCATTGCTCTGGGGCTGTTCCTCTAATTTCCTCTTCCCTGCTCTAAGTTCAACAACTTTCTCATTTTTACTAGAAAGCTAAAGGGTCATTTTAAACATAACAATTATGTCCAAATAAATAAAGCAAATTTTTCTTTTGCAAAGTCAGCATATAAAAAATTTTCAAACAAGTATATCCACGATGCGTCAAAGCAATCCACTTGGGACTGATACAGGCACCCACAAAAGCTACGAGATCTGAAGTTATATCTTCAGAAGTATTTTAGTTGCTTGCACTTACTTAACTCTTGAGTCTCCAGTCGAGTCCACCAGGAGATCAGAGTGTAAAACTCATCCTATCCAGAGCCTTGCAAAAATTGCCATGAGTATACATATGCTACATACATACATATGTACTATGCCATTCATAGCAGTTTTGCCCGCTTGTTTCTGTAGACAATCCCAATCTCTACAATATTTCCCAACAAGTTGTTACTTCTGGCAAATAAGAAATATAAGACCTTGAACACAGTAATGCAAGAAATCTATACGCTATGTTACATGCTAAAGGACAGGGGTATGGTGCACACTGTTCCTAATACTATGCCTGTGACTCCCCTTTCCTGAGTTTTGGCATCAGAACTGTCACAATGCTTCAGTTACAGTAGACAAGATTTAGATCTACCCATGCTCTGGTCCCTTGACTGCCTTCAGCACAGCATATCCCCACTCTGCAGGCTGTAAAAAAGCAGTCTGCCTTTATGCTGGATGCGTTGGGCTCTTACAACTCCCAGCTGCTGCCTGTTTCTCCACCTCAGTCCTCTGGGCCACCACTGTCCTTTGGGTCACACTGTAACATGACCTGATTTCTGAAATGTGTTCCCTTCACTGCTGCTATATGAATAAAATTAAATCTCAAGAGAAGACACTCAATATAGGACAGCTCAAAACAAATTACTTTTTTCAGGCAGATGTAAAACTTGCCAACATCAAACAGACTGTCCCCTAGGTTTCAAGTCGCACGTGAAGTACAGGGACAGTTATTTAACACATGCTTTGTAAATGGGCAAAGTTGTGAGCTTTTCTTTAGGTTCAGGTTTGTAAGTTATTTATTTACTTACTTACTTTTAAGCCATAGAAAAGTCACTTTTTTTTTTCTAGCAAGCCTTAGCAATGCCTCAGGGAGAGATTCGGGGCAGGGGGCGGGGAGAGATTTTTTTTTTCTTTCCTATGTTTAGGCCTGAGACTCCTTCCTCTGACATAAAACTTTTCCTATTTTGTGGCTTGCATTGCCAGCTGAGTTTTGAGAGCCCACCAAAGTAAAAACTGGTTGCTGTAATTTAAGACTAAGCCAGTGCTGCAAGCAGACATCATCATGAGCCACTGTGCTGGCCTCAGCCTTTATGGGAAGGTCAGGGGCACCCTGCACCCATGCATTGTCCAAGTAGCAGGTCTTCAGGGTATTATTGGAGTTGTGCAAATAAATTGACAGATACCAGCAGAGGAACCCTCTCTGGCAGAACGTGATAGAGAGGTACAGTTCCTGGTAGAGGCACTTCATGGGTATACAGCCTGCATTCACAGAATCACAGATTGGTAGGGGTTAGAAGAGACCTCTAGAGATCATCAAGTCCAACCCCCCTGCCAAAGCAGGTGCCCTACACTAGGCCGCACAGGTAGGCATCCGTGCGGATGCCATAATTCACCAGGCTTGTACATCACTGCACAAACTTTCAGAGAATAAAAAGGCCAAGATCTCCCCTTATGTTTATACTGCTGATTAGGTGAAAGTATTTACTATCTCATCTTATACCCTGATGAGTGAGGTCTTTACTGTAAGACAACAGAGGAAAATTTCAGCCTCAACTTTCTGATGTCACCACATTCGCATGAAGAGCACCTCTCTTCTTGGTTGAGTGCAGAGAGTCCTGCATTAGCTCTGCCTCCCTCCAGAAATTTGGGGCCATCCTAGCACATCTGTCTTTGGCAGTCAGGATAAGATAATCAGGGCAAAGTGTCTAATGAGCTTCCTTACTGATGACACTGCCTACTGCAGGCAAGAGTCTCTGCCTTCTGTGGTCTGCACTGACCAATCCACATGTTAGCCAAAATTAAATCCAGCCAAAAATGGGAGAATGGGATGAATACATGTGGATTTGTAGATATTTTTCCTTTCCATGCTGCAGTACTGTTCTAGACACTTCGACAACAATTTTGAGAAGTGATGGTCCAAAATCCAGTTTTTCATGCAATCATTTGGGTTTGTGTCGTAACATCTATATTTTACGAAAAAATAATGTGTTGCATTATATGTTTTTTTTCCTGTAGGATTAACTTCCTTTAACGAACGTATGTTTTCCTTTTATCTTTTTGATTGTAAGTGAACCACTGCATCTTTGCAAATGCTTGTCTTTTTTGAGGCTTTTATTTTTTAGATTTTTTTACCTAGCAAGCATAAACTGAAGGAAAAAAAATAGGACAAAGAAAGAACACAGTCCTAAAGGGATGAACCTAACGTTTTGAATTAGAAGTTGAATGTTGCAGGTGAAAAGTATGGTGACTCAGTCACACAGTTAAAAATTGTCTTCTATGTTGGATTGTAAAATCATTTGTTTAAACTACCTGGCATCTGAAATGGTTTTCTGATAACTGCTGCTACACAGTTCAGTTTAGCTTCATTATAATTTTAACTCTCATGTTTCAATACTGTACTTTCATTCTACACTGCCAGCATCTTTACTGACTTACACTGTAACTAATAACCATCTTCCCACCCTTTTTCTGTACCTAACATAGTGCAGTGACAACATCATCACACTAGATGGCAACGATGATCACAGAGAAGGAAAACAGACTTAATCAAGTTCTGAGTTTTTTGAGAGATCTCACTTCCCCTTATTTAAAAAAGAATATTATATTGGCTAGGAGGAAATCAAGGTTGAAAAAATAAGGCGACAGTGATTTAAATAAAAGAACTTGCCAAGCTGTATAGGTGAAATATATGTGCAAGGACAGCACAGCTGTTATTTCCAGGGCTGGTTACATTTTCAACTCTACTGATGTCAGAGAAATAAAGGAAAGTCATACCTTAAAAATTGGATTCTGATGTCTAATACTGCAGTGGACGAGTGAAATTACAATATAATTTCGTTTCAGTAGATTGTTTCCATAATTCTCCTTCAAGCCTTGTCTTGGATGCGTGCTTTCTGTCCTGCTTCAGCCTTCATTTTCTTCCTTAACTGAGCCATGTAGCTGTAAACCCAGAAATAGATATTTTAGGAAAAGGAAGGGGCGGGGGGAGAGCCTTTTAACTGATAGAAATATGCACATCATTTGCATAGTTAAGTCTTTAAGGGCAGCAATGTCACAGAAGTGAAATTTCTTGGAAATGTTACGTAGCTTGCAGTGTGCTGCTTTCAGTGGAAAAATTATCAAACTGTTAATCTGTTTTTGTACACATATACATATGTACACACATATATATATTTGTAAGTGTACATACACGTTTATATAGAGACGTGTACACAGTCACATATATTTATATTACCCCACAGTTTGGATTTAGGTACAGCATCTTCCCCCTCCAATCCCCTGCCCCACCCCACCCAGGTCAGCCTAGCGCAGAAGACTTACATGCCTCTCTCAGACTTTATCCTTGAAAAATTTTTTGAGCAATTTTTTGATCTCCCTGTGATTCTTGCCTTTTCTAGCACCACATGTACCTTCTGGCTCCTTTCCCTTCCCTTGTAGCAAATCACCTTTAGAGTATTTACAGCTGGAGCCATCAGCTGGTGCTTACTGGGAAAGCCCCTCTTGGCCACTCCCTTCACAGCACATCAGTGAGTGCTGAAGTGAGAAAAGGGATAGCACAGAGTCAACCCCCCACAAGACCAACGGGGGACTCTTCCTTTCCCCAGGTGCCCTTGGTTTCAAAGGCCAAAGCTCACTATGCCCATGTGAAGACGGGCTGCTCGTACCCATCTAAGTGGATCCTGACACATGCCAGTGCTCACTGCTCTCTGGTCCTCTCATCTGGTGGGCTACAGAGCGCCGAACAGTTTACCCTACATAACCTCAGTGTGAAGGTTTGCTGTAGGTACAAACTGCAGAATGCACATATGCCACTTGGTTAATTGTCTTGCCTGCTATCCAAATGCTGAACAGACCTCCTGGGTGCTATGTACCTTCTTCCCTAGCAGTGGTGCAAGATGGAAACGACCTTTCACAAGAAAAGCTTGGTGGTTACAAGACCTAAGTGCCAAGCTCAGGCATTTTTTTTTCCTCATTAAGGGCAACTGTGTGTCTGCTTGTCTGGCTCCAGTGCATGGACGGCCTGCCCACAAGGACCCAGCTCAGCAGGGCTCTGCTGCTGAGCAAAGGTAAGTAAGTACATGCAAGGAGGCTCCACCTGTGTATTTAAAGAATACACTTTTCAGGAACGTGCTCCTTGTGTTTTCATGCAATTGACTTTTCCTTACTGAAGTGAGCATCCTGTATTATGCTGCCAGCTTTCTAGTCCTTCCATACAAAAAATAAAATTCTGACATCGTACATTGCCTGTCTGCCCAAATCTAAATATTTTGTTATTAAAATTCATTTGAAATTAGACATTTGTTTTGGAAATATAGCGTCTCAGAAAAGGTAAGTAAACTTTATCTCTAAATCTTGCTATTTTTTTCCAGATCTTGACAATGTTTCACTGTTTATTCACTGGAACTTTTGCTATTGACTTAAAGGAATTACAGAGCAACTCCAAATCTTCCAAATGGACTCTCTGCTGCTAGTAAATTATACTGTATTTCTTTGTTTAAGGGCATTTCCTACACTTAATGTGGTAATTCAAAAGGTTTATATACAGAACTGGGAGCTATACAGACAAAATTATGTTTACAATGTAAATGTTTACCATATAATCTGACCTGTTCTTGCCTCTTGGCTATGGTGCTCTTACTAGCTACTCTGGCTAGGTGTTTTTAGTTTTTCCTGTTTACGCAGCATCTTCACATACTTTACATTTATCCATTTTTTTACGTGGAAAATTTTATCAATAAATACATAGTTGGAAGGAAGATCTTGGTATTATTCGGAGATAATATTTTAAGGAAGTGGCAGATTTAAACTGTTGTCTCCCGGGGTTATAAAGTTGCCTGCAAATTTAAAGGAAATTTAAGTTACTGTAACTGATTTCTGTTAAGTTTTTTCATGCTGGAGAATCATAAACTCATAGATCATAGAAGGGTTTGGGTTGGAAGGGACCACAGGGATCATCTAGTTCAAACCCCCCTGCCATGGGCAGGGACACCCTACACTAGACCAGATTGCCAGAAGTTTTGGAGGAGTAAAGAAAAATTAGTATTTAAAAAGGTGAACAGGCCAATATAGGCTGGTTGGCTTGACAATGAGTCCTGCAATGAAGTTGTAGTGAGGAGGGTGTCGGTCTCTTCTCCCAAGTAACAAGCGACAGGACAAGAGGGAATGGCCTCAAGTTGCATCAGGGGAGGTTTAGGTTGGATTTTAGGAAAAACTTCTTCATGGAAAGAGTGAGGTGTTGGAACAGACTGCCCAGAGAAGTGGTTGAATCACCGTCCCTGGAGACATTCAAAAAACGTGTAGATGTGGCACTCCAGGACGTGGTCTAGTAGGCATGGTGGTGTTAGGTTGATGGTTGGACTTGATGATCTCGGGGGTCCTTTCCAACCTTAGCGATTCTATGACTCTATGAGTCCGAGGCTGGATTTTGGATAGATATGGCTACATGCAATCAGTGAAAGATTTAAGACAACATAATTAACACCAATCAAGGACATTTTGTGAAAAATTATTCTTGCAAAGCAAATAAGAAACCTGTTCTGATGGGGTCAAAAATTTAATCAATAAAATTGGCTTTCAGTAGTGGGGCTGTGAAATCATTTGCAGCACTTAATTAAAGTCACAGGAAATATATCATGTGGTATTAAATCGAGGTGAGACCCTTTAGGAAAGCGAACAGTACAGTTCAAACAGGAGTCACACTCCGATGTTGGTGAGTGCAGTCCTGTGGCAGTCAGCCTTGGTGAGCCACACGCTGTTCTGTACTTCAGATCTCAGAGGTGACTTGGTCTCCTCTAAAGTTCTTTCAGGTATTCCTGTAGACACAGAAAAACAGAAGTATTGCCAACCCCAGCAACTGTAGATCATAGGCTGTTAAGAGCCTGTTCGGGATTCTTCAAGGTTGCAGTGATACTGGGGTGTATTTTTTTATCCCCTCTGCTCACAAGGCTGATGTTTACTTTTTGTTTTTTAAGGAACAGTGAAAATCTAACACCATTGTTATTACCTCATTATCCTGGTCCCAACAAAATCTTGAGGGTTGGCAGCACTGAGACAAACATTTTCTATGAAATATAAAGCCTCAGTATATTTTTCTGTATAAATGTACACATTAATCAGTATAACTGCACTGTAATTATACTAATTAATATCTACATTTTTGGTAAAACGTTGTCCTGGTTTCAGCTGGGATAGAATTAATTTTCTTCCTAGAAGCTGGTATAGTGCCATGGTTTTGATTTAGTATGAAAATAATGTTGATAATACACTAATGTTTTAGTTGTTGCTAAGCAGTGTTTACAATTAAGTCAAGGACTTTTCAGCTTTCTAGCCCCACTAGCACAGAGGTATGGGCCTTTCACAGAGGTGCACAAGGAGCTGGGAGAGCACAGCCAGGGCAGCTGACCCAAACTGGCCATAAGAGATAGTCCATACCGTATGACATCATACTCAGTATATAAGCTGGGAGGAGTTGGCCAGGGAGGGACGTAGCTGAGGAAATAGCTGGGCAACAGTGATCAGTGGGTGGTGAGCAACTGTGCTGTGCATCATTTTATTGATTTTATTACTATTATTATTTCCTTTTCTGTCCTATTAAACTTCTTTTATCTCAACTCAGAAGTTTTACCTTTTCCCAATTCTCTTCCCCATCCCACTCTGGGGGGCCGGGGAGGAATAGTTAGCAAATGGCTGTGTGGTGGTTTTAGCTGCCTTGCTGGGTTAAACCACAACAAAAGTATATAGAAAGTTACACAGAGTTAGAAATACTGATGCTAAATTGTTTGGTGCTGTTTTCGGAACAGCATACATATGGAAAAACCAGGATTTGAGACCTCACAGAAGATCCTAACTAGGGAATGCATAGAGAAGATACCTCCACTGGTCACTGTGGATGAACGGCTGAGCAGAAACCCTCTGCACGCACAGGAATACCAGGGCAGGTAAGGAGAGGCTTTCAGTCAGTCATCCTAACCCAGAGGTCAGACTACACTGGAAATAAACAGCAGGATCTGACTTGTCAGCAGGATTCTGTAGGAAACCTCCTGTTGAGGTTTGCTCACCTGCCTCTCTGTAAACTGAGGCCAGCTACATGTCTGGGCTGTGAATTGTATAAGACATCTGACCTCAAAGTGTTTGGTGGTGCAGCACTTTCATTTTCCCACTGAGGAAAAAAGTAGAGAGGCACCCTTTACACAGGACCTTAGCAAAAGTGAGAGTAAGTCTTGAGGTCACTTCCAACCTTAATGATTCTATTCTAATCTGTTCTATCTTAGGCAGAATGTGGCAACTACTTGCTGATAACTGCGGCTCCTTATCAGTGTTGTAAATATGATCAGCCCTTGATCAAGTGCAATTTTTAGGGCTCTTGAGGGTGGTTTCAGGTTCCCAGAGAGGTAGTTTTCCACCTCCTACAGTTAGAATTAAATTCATAGCTTTAAAATAAAATAAGATTATTCAATCCTGGGCTAATGCCCCTTTATGCCTATTTACCTGGCAATAACACACCTTCTATGTGGCTTGATCACACAGGTGCTGATCTGAATTGTTTTTAAAAAGTCATTTAAAAGAGTTAACTCCAGATAATATAAGGCACTGCAAGGCAGCTGCCACAATTTGGAAATCAACCTAGATCTTCAGTACGAGGGAGGAGATAAATGTTTTTCCTCCTTTCTTAGGCTTCTGTTGTGGCATTAAACCACAGGTTTGATTTTATTCATTGCGTATCTGGTGCAAAATGAACTTTTTTCATAATTGGTTTTAGGATAAGTCTCCTGAATTAGTAATTTATTACCAGATGTGAAGGTTGGCAGCATATTGCTTTCCTTTGCAAGGAATGGCAGAATTTGAAGTAATTTTATAGGGAATCATCAAAGATATTCAGTGATCTGACTATGTATCATAGGTATTTATTTCTCTGCCTCTTCTCGGTTTCAGATCTAATTTCTATAATGAATGATTTGGTTATTTTGAAAATGCAGCTAATCCTACAATAAATTAAGGGATTCCATTATACTTTACACCATTTTTTAAAAATGGAATAGCAGGTATAAATGATACAAACCAACAAGTAAATTAGCATTGAAAATACATTTTGAGAGAACTAACACAAGCCAGAATTGCATTTTCTTCCCAGAAGACAGTCACTCTATCAGTTCCCCTGTCGAGTTATTGAAATCAGAAATGAGGTACATTTGCCATCTCTTAGATGGAATTGATCATTTATAAAGTACAATGATTTCAATGACAGGGGAAGAAAAGGTTTAGAAAGGACTAAATAGCTTGCAGGAGTGTTACTGAATAAATTTAGTCTGTGTAAAAAGAGTCTATTTTGTGCCAAATTCAGTGAAACTATGTCTAATTAAGATTTTGCAGAATAGCCTATATCTGAGAGCCTCAAATGCTGTTCAGCTGGCACCAGTGGCCTCAAATGCTGTTCAGCTGGCACCAGTGATGGACAGCTTGTTTCCACATCATGTGTTGGGGAACGACAATATATTTGTTAAAAAGACAGAGTGAAAATTAAAGAAGTGGGAGGTAAACTTGCACAGTCTTGTAAGCACTAACAAAAAACAAAGAGGAACAACTCAAATGGAATAAAACCATACTGATGCAAAGGAGAGTAGTAGAAAAGTGTTTGGAAAAACAACTTTGCTTCAGCAAACCTCCCTCACCCCCCCATCTGCAGAGATTCAATTAGTTTCTGGTGCAGAGCAGGTGAAAATGGTTTGCACTAAGAGGTGCAGCCTGTGGGGGATCATGGAGGTGTGCTTTCTGTAAAACCTGCTTGAAGGGAAACATAAGTTTTTAGAAGTTCCTTCTGCTTCTTTTCCTTCCCATTATGATGTCTCTTCTCTTCTCTTTTGCTTAATATCCCCTCTTGTTTCTAAAGAAGTGGCCAAGTAACTGAATGGGGTATTGCAAGTTTTCCCTCACACCTTCTTCCCTGAAGGAACATGCGTTTGAGGGCAGTTTCGGCACCAGAGCTGGCTTATTTTGAGAGTGAAAATACCCCTTTTTTTTTTTTTTTTTTCCTGAGCGCTTTCCTCACAAACTGCTGGGTTTTCTACTGGCTGCCTGACAGCTTTAGCATCTCCAGCCTTAAAGGAAAGCCGCACATTTCGTATGCCGCTTTGCCTCAGTTCAGTCCCCAAAATGGGGGACCCAGCTGCAGAATAGACCAAGTACAGCCAATGTTTGGGCAGAAAAACTTTCCACCTCTCTTACCGCATGCTTTGAGGATCTGGCAGTCCTCGGGAGTGAAAAGCTGCCATTGGAGCTGGGCATGGCTGCACCTCCCAACTTTTCCGTGGTCTGTGTTGTGGTGACAAATTTCACTGAGAAAAAAAAAATCACAACTGTTTCATTTATGTCAACAAAAACTCTCCTTTTAAGAAAAAAAAAATGCTTTGTAGCCCAGTATCTGTTAGTGCAGCCTAATCCTAAAGACTACAACACTGTAAACTTTCAAACAGTTTGTTGGGGTTTTTTTAAAGGTTCTTTTTGACAGTTTTGAAACTCTCTCTCTTTAAATCTTACTCAGCATAGGTCTGGTATCAACATCTCTGACAGGTTTTGTTACTTAATACAGATAACAAAATACCTATTTGATCGAAGCTTTCAGAGCCAGTTCATTTGTCTCTTTTTTGGTCTCACAAAAGATGACGGTGCTCCCGTGGCTGCCACTGTAGTCCTGAATGACATCCCCAATAACCGCGGCCCTCTGAGACCAGTGACACTCTATTGCCAAATGGAAAAAAATGCCAGTGTTTAGCTTACATAAAAACCCCAAGATTCTTTTTTAATACATTTGAAACTGTAAAATCCAAAAATACTAAAGAGTTAATAGAGTTTCCTGGTGGGCAAAATATGCTAACTCACATTCCCAGAACAAGCAAAATCCATAAGGCTCATATGATTAGTCTAACATGATTAGTCTAACATCAAACAAAATAATTACAGAAAGAAGAAAAAAAGATGACAGCCTACAAATCACTTTTTTACAGCAAGACAAAAAAAACCCCAGGAGATATTTTACCATTTCTATGAAGTACAGTCAGAGGTGCAACATTTTATCACAGTATCTGACATAAAGCTTTACTTGATAAAAAAGTGAAATGAATAAATACAATGTGTTATAAGCTTTTTTCAAGCACAAGATTAACATTCTTTCAGTCCCACTGATACAATTATGATGTGTCCGAGTGATCTGTCAAAGTAACGGCTAAGCAGTACTTAAGCGGAAACAATATTTTAGCAAGTAAAGGTAATTAATTCAGGCTTCTAGCATATATGTATTGTATTCCTTGCTATTGTATTCACTGCACAGCAAGCAAAGGCCTAGTGAGGTGAGATACCAGTGGAAGTTTGACAAAGCTTCCTGTAAACAGAGTAGCAGAATTTAACTGTGACGTCTGTGATGATTTAAGAGAGCCAGATTAACATTAATGTGTGCCTTTTGCTTCCAACTTAGATACAGATACTGCTTTTCTTTGAAAACCACCAAAACTGATAACCGAATCCTCACTCTACCTAAGACGTCTCTAAGGTTACTGGATAGATCCTAAACCTAGACACAGTTTGAGTAACTGTAATGTACCTTATGCTTTAAAAATAATTCTCAAAACAATTTTCAACATCACTCTGATAACGTTCCTTAGGATGGGATGACTGTTTGTACCATAAAGGAAAAAGGCCTGAAAACATTCCACATTGGACAGATTACTCAGTTCTACTGTCGTAGCAGCCTTCTGAGTTCTTTTCCCGATAAGGTCAATCTGTTCATATCTAGACTTCATGTATTTCACAGCCACATCGTATACCCAATGCGGGCAAGTTGCAGAAAACAGTAGTGTCTGGGGATTGTCTTCAAGACCTTAAAACACAGAACAACGTTTCACAAATTTCATATTTTTTGTCTTACAGAAGTATGCAAGTTGATTTTACAAGTTGTTATTAAAAATACAAGGTCAAATATCAGTATGAAAATGAAGAAGACAACTCTGCTTTTTAAATTTATGCATTACCAGCATCTGGGGAAAAAATAGAAAGTCTAAATATTTTCAAGATTAGGAAAAAAGTTCCTACATGCAAAAACCCGGTCTATTTTCAAGTGATGAAAAGGGTAATTCCTTTTAACTGGAAGAAGTCCAAGTACAACTTATAGATAGGTATCAAAAAGTTATTTACAGATTCCTAGGCAGTGGATTTTAAGCTTTGCAAAGGTCCTCAGAATTATTCCTACTTTCACAACATTTCCTCACGTACTTGCATTCACAGTATATTTCCTACAATACATAGTAGTCAGTTATTGCTAAACAAAGCCACCTCGCAACTTCCAGAAAAATATACCTGAATTTTAACAGACTAAATTATTAGTAATATTTCCTACTATTTGTTTAAATATTGAGATTACCTTTCTTGTATGCAACTCGTAAAATGTCTTCCACTTGCTCAGCAAATCCCATGTCCAGCATCTGGTCAACTTCATCAAGTACAACGTGTTTCACCTTGCTGAGGTCCAGCTTGCCATTCTGAAGATGGTCTTTGATGTGACCAGGTGTCCCAACCAAAGTGTCAATGCCACTTCTCATGAGATCAACTGATAAACAGGAAAGAGTAGAAGAGGAGTTAGCAGTGAACTAGGGAGCACACTCTACATTAGAAACACATGATAGCTAAGTAATAATGAAACAACAGCTCCTTAAATCATAAGCACTCTCCTTACAAGTGTGAGAACAAATGATGAACAGGAGGAGAAAACTTGGCGATAAACCTCATGAGGTAGAAGCCCTACTACTCTTCCTGAAGGAAAAAAGATTTCCCATCTCCCCATGATTTAAATAAAGTGGCAAAATGCTTCTTTTAACACACTTTGGAAAAACAGTCAGCTCTTCTCAAAATTGTCTACCTTAATTGGAAACTTTCAAAAAAAAAAAAAAGCAAAACCCCCACCTTTCTTTATTTGACTATCCAAATTACTGAAACCCCTCCTGACGATTCACAGGGGAAAAAAATTCATCCCTAATGTCTCAAGATGTATTACAATGAAAGAGCTTATTCTCATTCCTGCTCTCATCTTTCTTTACAACCATGAAGATGGTAAATTTTGCCATCACAATACAGAAATTCTTCACCACTTTACAAATCCTCTAGATATCCCTTATCACACCAGAAAAACCCTACACCCACTCACCGCTCTAAGACTAAATATTTTTTAAAGAAAATATAAATGTTTACAAGACCTTAAACCCAAATACTCTGTATTCATACAGTATAATCTCTTTCATTTTAGTTTAAAGTACACAAGTAGAAAGGAACACGAAGAACATACATGGTTATTTCTCACCATAACCAGATATATTCCGAGCTACTGAATTTGCCAGGAATGATCTCTACTTCTTGAGTTGAAAGCGTGTTTGGAAGGACCCAACTGCATTTCTCAAATATGTCAGTCAATTATTAGTGGTGTCACTTGCTTTGTCCATTGTATGGAGTTTTTCTATAAAGCCAAGCTACTGTTAGCTTTCTTGTGATGTTCTTGAAATCTTTGGCAAGCTGGTTTGCCAGCTCTCTCATTGAACAAAGAATTAGTACCTGGATAGAAGACAGACAGACAGGTGTATTCTCTCAACATGGCTTTTGCCAAGAAACCACTGCACTCCTAATCATTAGTTTAGGTCTGACCATTTATATGATTTAAAAAAAAATATATATCTGCTCTAAATAGTTATCTCAGCAAAGATTAGAGAAACACACTGTTTAAGGCTCTCATAACATCATTTATCTCCTTCAGCACATACTCATTTAGGAGGGAATAACTTCTTTTTAAATGAGATAGGAGGTACTTATTTAAACCTTATTTAACAACTTCAGCTACAAGTTATCTTGCGCATATGCTATTTAGAGTACAAGACTGAAGGATCTGGACAATAAAAGGTTTTTACACATGCTCAGTAATGCTTCGCGGTCCTGCCACAAAGTGCAAGAAAGAACCATCAACTGTTTCTCAGCTTCCCTGTGACTCAGGGAAACATGTTCAGTCTGCAAAGCTGGTGTTCACTGTGGTTCTGAAGCCTGCGCTGACAAACCTGCAGAGGCGACCAAGGAACCATCCTCTCCTCCAATACACAAGATGGACAAACTACTCCATAGGAGTTTTAACTAATTTAGTTTAACATGTGATTGCAGTACCACTCTCAAACCTGGCATCACTGGCTTGACAAAAGGAACCTTAAAATCCTTATCCTGTTACTTCTTTCAACACTGACACACATTACAACCAAGAAAGTAGTAGTGTACTGTGGAAGAGCAAGGCCTGAAATCTTTTTTATTGTAAGGAAGACTTGTGACTCCCTCAAAGAAAGCTTTCCCTCCTCCATAAGACTGTGTCAGACCTAGAGCCAGCATTCTCAGTCCGATGGCCAACATTACAGGCAGATGTAACTGCAACAGCCAGTACGAGTTTTGAAATGAGTTTCAGGTAACCTATGAGTGACAAGATGAAATAAAGTGACAAAAAAAATTTCCACTATTAATGGGGATACGATAAGCTTTGGCCCATCTAGTTTTGGAGGGCATCATAAGAATTTGGTGAAAAAAACATACATGGTGTTCCCTAGCAGGATGCAGACAGCTCTTAATGAATCTGCTTTCTCTGGAGCAGAGGCTTCAATAGGTGGTGGACCAGTGGAAACTAAGTCTATTTTTAAAACATCCCACTACAAACATGTGTAAGTAGATAACTTTTATCAATCAGAAAGTCACTCATCTGCTGTTGCTAATCTGGGAGAAAATCAAGCACTCAGTAAACACTGGACCTGAACAGGTAATGTGACTGAACACAGTTAAATAGAAACACATTGAAAACCTGTAGTTTCTATCTCCCTGCAGAAAAGAGGAATTGACACATGGATAGAGCTATTTTGTTCTTTATTCTTGATCAGAGGGTACAAGGCAGCACAGGATGCAGGCAAAGGCCAGCAAAAACAACTTTCAAAGATTCTTTAACATGGGTTAGCTTATCCCTGCATAAACTTGAAGAACTTTCACAGCAGGTTAAAACTCTGAATTACTTGACCCAAGACAAAGCAAAAATCAGTGTTCTAACTAAGCATACTTACCTTTGGTGAATAGCCTCTTCTTTCCTGTGAGTCTCCCTGAAGCTTTTCAGTTAAGGGAATAGCAAAAGAGAATGTTTTTCCTGTTCCAGTTCACGCTTGAGCAATTACATCTTTTCCAGAATATACTGGGTCGAAGGTCTTCACTTGCACAGGAAACAGCTATGTCACTCCTTGAGCTGTAACAATTTCAACAGACTTCCTTAATACAATAATTTTACAAGTGTTCTCGGATACTCTTCAGAGGAAGTTATCCCGAACAGAACTTCCTTCAGTCAACTTTAAAGTCAGTCAGGACTATATCATCACCTCCATCGATTTATTTAATCACAGAGGTCATCTGTAAAGAGTGCCCTGGCACAGTCCATTTTGTTGTCCTACTTTATACCACCAGACACAATGGTAGCTGGGACAAAGCTACTGGCCATTAATGAAAGGCTCTAAGTACTGTGGCTTTATTTATGTAATACTCCCCCACCTATCTATGAAAATCTTTTCCTTTCAAATAAAACACACATCAAAGCCACTTTCATTGTTCTCTTAATTCATACAAAGTCATGCACAAACTAACGTTAAAAGCACTATAAATATAACTATAAAATAACTGATTTTCCTTTACTCACGCTGAAGTCACTTTTAATTGAAAAATTCTCACACATAATTAACTTCTTTTTTTTTCTTGTGTCATTTAAAATTCTACTGTAAAGGCCAAATTGGGCAATACTGCAAAAAGAAAGTCTACGTTCAAAGATGTATTTAGAGTAGGCAATCAATATGCCTTCTCTATAGCATCTGGGCTTGCATACGCACAAGCAGAGCACGTGTCAGAGCTCACTGATTGAATACGTTGAGCATAAAAACAGATGACAGAGATCATTTACTTTCTGTAGTCATATCATGCCAAGAAATTTACCTTGAAGAAGATGAACAGTCCCTTTGAAAATAGAAAAATTGGAGAAAGCACCCTCTTTCTATTCTTGAGTCATCTCCTGTTAGGTAAACAATAAATCAGATAACATTCCATGTGAGTATCATATGACCGTCAGAAAATTCAAGGTAATGACATAGGCACTGGTGTCATACCCAAGGGTCAAATTTTCAGTGATAGTATTAGAGCTGCAACTAAAGAGCCTTCTTTGTTTTACGTACTATCATATTTCAAAGTTAGACAAAAGTGATCTGTAATTTAAGACTGTTTCATATCTAATGGCATGACCTCTAAATGCAAAACACCCAAATTAAACCTCTGCAAACTCTTAATTAAATTTTAACATTCTATTTTAAATAATTACCAATGGCCTAACAGGTTATGTTGTAATATGCAAGAATCAGGCTTGATATCTAGCCTATTTCCTACTTCCCAATTAATACAGCACAGTGATTTACAGATACAGAAACCAATCACCAGAAGAATGGCATTATAAGGCAGAGCAGACACACCTCCTTAGGAATGCATCACTTCCATATACAATTTAACAGCACAGTGATTACAATGTTAAGCATGAGGAAAGAATGCAAACCCTGGGTGCTTCGTGAAGCATCAATTGGAACAAGCAACAGTGGAACATACAGGTATAAAGCCTTTGCAAAACAAATCATAGGTACAACAAAATATGTTTGCCTTTTTAAAAAAAACCAAACAAACACAAACAAAAGCGACTTCTGTAAAGCAATTCTAAAGAAACCTAAATCAAATATAAATAGACAAAATAAAACCATTCTTACAGAAAGGCTTAAAAAAGACTTACAAAACTGTTAGTACATTAAGGACCACCTTATCACATTAACAACTACTATTTAATAAGATGATACAACACCATATTAATACATAACTTTTCTTTTTCCACTAGCTGAAACCAAATAATTCTTATTTCACTAGAGAAGTACTCCCAATACCAATAAGAACTCAATTAAACTATATCTGTAGCAATTAGAATCCTATTTAATAATGCTGAAGCATATCAAAGCACCATTGCCGCAGCCCGCCGTCCGTGGCAAGAATGGGAGAGAACACACGCATCAATGTGATGCAAATTCAATCCGCTTTATTCAAGCCAAAGCCTTATATTTATACACAGTCCTGGTGTGCACACGCTGAGGCACAGTATTTCATTGGTGACATCTCGCTGCTTCTGCCTGTTGATTGATGGTCAAGTTACTGTTGCAGTATCCTGTTTTTGATGCCTGTTTCCTGTTTTTCTTTTCACTTGTTTTTTCCTCCTTTTGTGTTTGCAAGGCCGCTGACCTCGACGTCCTGTTGTTTACTTGAATTCCTCATACTCGGTTAGGATAGCCAAGGCCCCAACACACCATCTCACTGCAGCTTGTCTATCTGTCAACAGGTACCACAGTACTGGACTTTTGATGTGAGGAAACCAGGTGAGCTGATGTAGAACTTCAGGACTTTCATAATTTAAAATTTTTGTAAATAATCAACAGAAGGGAGAGTGCAAGTAACTTTAAAGAAAAGATAACCTGTTCTCTAAGTTTAGCCTTGTGGCAATGCAGCAGCTGAAAGTTAAACACATCGCTATAACTAAATCAATCATTAGTTTTACCTGCTCTTTCCCACTGTCACCATCACCACTTGATGTTTCATTAGAATTACTGTGCCATTTGTTGTGGGTGGATTTCATTTTTAAAGAAGATAACCTTGTGTTCTCCGGGCTTTCTTCTCTCGCATCACCATTCTGTTTACTCCTTGATTTCTTGAGTTTTGGAGGCTTAACGTCATCCTCCAACTGCTCACTTTCATCCTTCTCCTCCAAGATTTGTCACGGTGTTTAGATTTCCCCCCTTTTTCTCCTTCTGGTACGGCACAGAACAACGGAGCGGTAAATGAAAATACACGCACACAATCCAAGCGACATGAAACAGGCAAGGCCCACCAGACATGAGTCCCAGTGTGCAGGTGAGGCAGTATGGTGCGGCCAGGCCATACCTGGTAGCAGAAAGCCCTGGAGCCCTTCCCGGTACCTTGCACAGCCAACGGCTGCTCTCCAGAGCTGACTCAGTCACCACAGGGCACTGGGTCCCCAACTTGGCCCTGCTGCTGGTGCTGAACTGCGTAGCTTCAGGCTCTGGGAAGACCTAATTGCGGCCTACCCGTACCTAACGGGGGCCTACAGGGAAGTTGGAGAGGGGCAGTTTACAAGGGCAGGGACCGATAGGGCAAGGTGGAATGGGTTTAAACTAAAAGAGGAGACTTTTAGATATTAGGAAGAAAGATATTCGGTGGTGAAGTACTGCAACATGTTGCCCAGAGAAGCTGTGGAGGGCCCACCTCTGTCAGTGCTCAAGGCCAGGCTGGATGGGCCTTTGGGCACCCTGGGCTAGTGGAGGGCGTCCCTGCCCACGGGACGCTCTCTGAGGCCCCTTCCAACCCAAACCATGCTGTGACTCTGTTCCACCACCCCCGCTGGCCGGTAACCGCGCCGAGCCGCCGGCCGCCGTGTGACAGAAACCGAACCCGCCCTCTGCCCCGGCAACGCGGGGCGGGGACGGGCCGCTCGACCGCCGCCCGCCACCCAGCAGCCCGCCGCCCTCAGACTACAGGTCCCAGCCTGCCCTGCGCGCCGTGAGGCGGTGGAGGTCGTGGAGAGCTGGGCTCCTCACCGTGAGGGACCGCCATGAGGGAGAGGTGGGACGGGGGGGGGGTGGGAAACGGCGGCTTGGGGCGCATCCACCGGCTTTCCACCGGGGTTTGTGTTACGCCGTCCTCCCATTGCGCGTGTAAGACTCCGGGAGGGGTTTTGAAGGAAGCGGAAAAGCTGCTGGCGGCAGTGGCAGCGCGAGGCGCTGACGGCAGAGGCGCTCGGGAGTCTGAGGGCGGGAAACCCCTCACCGGCGTGACTGAAACCGGGCGTGGACCGAGGCGGACGGGAGAGAGCAGGGCATTGCTCAGCCCCGGGCGGCATAAACGCAGTTTCTTCCACTTCTTCACAGCCAGGGACACCTTCCCTAAAAGAAATCTCCAATGGCTTTAGAAACTGATCACTACAACTTAAGCCTTCTGTCTCAGTAACTCCTGGAGATGAGCTTTCTGTAGTGAAAGAGCCTAAGGTAGTCGGTAACAGTATGACCAAGAGCCTAAGACTTAAAAGGAGGAGGAGAAGCCTTTGATGATTAGCATCATGAGTCCAGTGCAGTCTGCTTTTACTACAGGAAGAAATCGGGATTAAGACATCAAAACTAGTCTTCTAAACTAAAAGCTATAAAGTGATCCTGACAGTTGCCAGAATGTTGTTTCCGTAAGAGAAGGAAAGGGGTGGTCGGGAGCAGAGCGGGAGCAGGGTTTCTCTCAAAGCAACGCCACCGACCTTACCTGTTGTCTCCTGCACCAACACACTTGCCTTTGCAAAGACAAAATCCTGCTTGCCAGATAGAAACACCCCACGTAGATTCAGGATGACAGCCGAGATTTCTTCAGGACACAGTGAGAGAACCTGACGATTGAAGGAGTTTTTGTAATAACAAGGTGCGTGCCAATCTAGTTTGTTTTCTGACAAGGGAGATGGAGCATGCTGTTATTTCTGTGGCACAAGTAGGAGACACTTTCAAGAATTACAGTGTAAAACACTCCTGTCCCACTGATACAGTTCCTATTAGAGTAACACGTAACCTTTTCAAGCTAATGGTGTGATCTGAATGAAGTATATCAGTTCTCATTTTTATTATCACAGGGATGCAAAAACTAATAAAAGGAGAGAGCAAATATACAGAAATATACATTAGCTCTCCAAATACTATGGTCAAAAGGTTTAACAGCTTTGATTTAGAGACAGCATCACAGACATGACTGATCACATTTACAGTATGGTTAAGGTGTTACAAAGGGAAAGTTTACAAAGCTCATTAAAAAAATAATCCACTATTCATGACCAGAGTTTGCTGAAGCAAGGAATTGTGTTGGGGTTGTCCTTGCACTTTGTCCTCCTCTTTGCATTAGTATTTACGCTTTCAGAATTTGGCAGGAACCTTCATCTTCTTTTCTGTCCATCTGAAATAGAATTATTAAACATCAGACTTCACATTCTAAAAATAAACTGAGCTGGCTTAGCTTCTGGTACCACAGGTGGCATCAATACAAACAATCAAAATGACCCTTTGAAATATATTTTGCTAAAGAGCATCCAACAGATTTCAAGTGTTCATGTCCAAGTAATACATGAGAAGTGTTTTTGAAAGGTGCCCAGCCAAAAAACTGCTTAAGGGGAAAAGAAGGATTAGCAGAATTTCCTTTAAAACTGTAGTATGTTGTTTGTTCCTTCATGTACTAACTTCTCAAGGTGACAGTACATATCCATTGAGAACTCAAATGGTTTAAATGACTGATATTTAAGTGTAATTAAGCTCTTAAGAATATGTGATGCTAGTAAAAAATGGATGTGATTTTTCCCTTACAACATTTTAACTTACGTTTTTTTCAATTCAGTTAGCAGTTTTGTAAGTTGTCTTCACATGCAACTGAGTGTAAAAAAGTTTCATACCAATTTGGTTTTGATTAAGGGATTTTTCAAGTGTAGTTACAGGCAAAATGTATCCTGTGAATGGAAGCAGAAGCTTCTAGCTCAAGTGATATACATATTCTCCTGTCTATTGTGAGCAAGTTGGATTGTAATCTGTACTTTAAATTTTGATTGAGCACCTCTATAAAGCACTTTTTTACTCTTCGTCTGCAACTGAGGAAACTATGACATTATCAGTAACGTCATATGGCAAGATCAGTGCAAGCTGGACCTGCCTGCTAAGTAAGTCACCGTCTTTCTGCACTTGGCCATCTCCATCTGCAAGGCAGAGCTCTTACTTGTTTTCTTGCCTTATGAAAATAAATGCAAAATGCATTTATGTAGCTGATTTAGGGGGAATGTTCGCATAAAAAGACATGGTATAACTGTATAGTTTGAGTTTCTGGGACATAACAGTGAAGTTTTTAAAGATAAGAATTTTGTTGTTGGAGAGAAGGGGTTACAGTTTATAGCAACATTTGTGCTTAAATCTGGTTATTAATTTGAAGATAAAACATCTAACATAGTTACATATGTTTTCTTACCTTGGGGAATCAATTCCACTGTCTCCTGTAATGCTGTGGTTTTCTGTCCCTTCCAATATCACAGCACATGCATTCTTAAAAACCAGATCTCTCTTTTCCAGAGGGTTTCTCATTTCTTCTGTCTGTGAACCCAAAGCACAACATGCCACTACTTCACCCATCTCACAGGTGAAGTTCTGCAAAGTGTCAGCATCTGAGTTAGCCTCATTAGCATGGCAGAGATCTGCTACAGCTGAAGCCTTCACACATTCGGTGAGGCCAGTTTCCTCTTCCTTTCTATGAACTATTGGAGTAACCTGACTGCACAAACAACTTTCTTCTGTGAAATCTGTTTTTGAATGCTCTTTTGAGCCATCTAGTGATTCGGCAAAACTAGCACTTTCCTTATATCCATGCTCTCCAGAGTCACATTTATTTACAGGTGTGTTGTACTGGGTGGGATAAGTATTAACCTTGCAGTTTTTTAGGGACATAGCTGTCCCCAGTTTTTGCGCAGCTTTACTCCAATCTCTGGTATCTGAAAAAGCATGGCCAGGAGACAGGTGACGTGGTTTACGACCTTCAAAACTGTCATCCAGATGTAAGAAACTGCAGGTGTCACCACCATGTGCTTTTTGGTACAGAAAATGGCAGTTCTCAGTAAATCCTTCAGTTTCCATCTTCATTGATCTGGGATGGCTGGCACAGTCATATTTAAATATAAGTTCACTCTTTTTATCAGTCTTTTGTCTGTATTTCACACCTTTTCTTTTTACCAAGTCAACACTGGCTGTATAATTTGAAAGACAGACATTTTGAAATTCATTTGCTGTTTGATCTAATAACTCACATACAGCATCAGCTTTGCACCTGCAATACTTATCTTTCAGATTTAATGAAAAATTTGCATCTTCTTTGCATGCCCCATTATCGCCGGTGTAGAAGTGAGAGGATTTTTTTATATCTCCAGGAGTTTTTTTTACTGTTCTTCTGTAGATGTTTTCTTCGGAAATATTCCTCTCCAGAAAGTATTCACATTTATTATCTATTTGCATAGTACTGCCATGTGGATAACTGAAGTCTTCACTTAAACTGCCTTTCTTTAGTTGCAGAGAAGACCTACTAGTATGGAGTAGTTTGTTTTGTTTAACTTTGTAAGCCTGTGTTTCAGCAGCCAGCTGTTCAGTTCCATATTCAAAGATTTTTGAGGAGTCCAAGGGCCGTGGCCTGTGTAAAGCTCTTTCTTGCTTTTGAGTCCTGGACTTCAGCTGACTCTTCATAGTACCTTTGTACCCTTTTGCATAAAAGTTATGTCTCCATGACAGACCCTGAAAAGGGTTCTTAATTTGTTTTTTATATATGGCATGGGATTCCACTGCTACATCAGATGGCTGTTGGCTTCTGAGAGGCAGTGAACGGTTCTCTTCCAGTTTCTCATTTTGGGATGTTAGCTCATGTATGTGAGATTTCCTGTTGCTTCTGCTGATCTGCTTCTCTTTGTTTGATTTGGTTTTCCTCGTGCATTTTGCTGGTTTACTTTGTGTCTTTTGAACACAATCCTTTGAAAAATGGTTTTGCCTGACTGTTGACACTTCAGCCAAGGTACCCTTGCTGATATATTTTTTCTGCTCTTCAAACTTCTGCATTAATATTGTGTGCTTAATCAAATTATCAACTGTAAGAGTAGGGTTAATACGCTTGATGATTTCATGTTCAATATCACGTGGAATATTATCTAAATCATCTTCATCCCTGACTGGCCACTCCTTGGGGGGAAACTGGGCTGAAAAAGTGGAGTACTCCTTCTTATGTTTTTCTTTTTGAGAAGCACTCCTCCAGAAAAGGCCGAGGCCAAACCTTTTGCATTTCAGTTTCTCTTTCACAGATGTCAGTGATTTGATGGTGTCCCAGGAATGGTTTTCAGCAGAGACGGAGATCCCTTGAGTTTGAATTGCAGGTTTCAATTCACTGCAGCCTTTCTTACTTCCTCCATTAGGTTCATGGTTCATTAGCTGCCAATATTTTTGTTCACAGAGCATATTCTGGCCAGGGAAACACTGGCAGGATCTGTAACGGGATACCGCAGGAATGTTTTCTTTCACTAGGTCTGCACAGTGCTCAATGTTTACGAGGTAAGTGATGGAAGGCGATGAATAGCAACAACTTTCCTTCAGCAGGACCCTTCTATTGTCTTCTGTGACATCATTTGTAATAAAGTATGTGTCAGGACTCACAATGAAGTATCCTTCTCCGATGTGATAGATTTTCCTTTCTTTAATTAAAGTGCCAAGGATATTATATAAGATATTGTGGGAGGGAACTGCAATGCCTACAACAAAGATATAAATATTTCAAATCAGAAATAAATTTGCAAATAAAACGGGAGCTGGCCAAAAAATAACTTACATACAACAGGTCTGGAAGCAACTGAAAAGGAAATACCCAATATATTTAGTTCACAACATTCCAAAAGAAGTTTGAAACTGACCTGTCAACTGAAGTTTGAGTAGGGCATACTCAATTTCAACATGAAAGTGTCCAGTATCACCAGCCAAAGGGAGGATTTTTTTTTTTAATACATCACTACTCTGCTGAGCTTCCAGAGCCAGAAACGGTTGGTGCACCCAGCTGTTCCCACCTACAGCCCTGGGCTCCCTGCACAACAGGGACAGCCCCACTCTGCAGCAATGACCACATGTTGATGGCAGCCCCAAATCTTTGGCTGAGCCCAGGCAGCAGCCCTGGGTCAGGGAGAGCCCTTCTGGGCCAGCCAGGTGAGGGCTCTGCTAGGTGCAATCCTGCCAGTGTTTTACAAATCAGTAAAACCCTTTTCAGCTCTGCCAAGGCCATTCCTCACTGATGAGGCAAAGTCACCCCTGAGGAAGAAGGTAAAGGCCAGCTGCATTTCTAGTTGTCACTGCATCAGTGGAGCTTAGGATGCTCTCCTTCGAATAACCAAAGATGTTCTCTTCGTGTCTGTCAGGGTACGATATTCATGAGAGAGACCTTCTGCCAGGTACAAGCCAAACAATGTGTTGTTCAAAGCATTTCTGTCTTGTCGGGTTATTTAACAGTGGCTTTTATCACCCTTTCTAAAGCTTCTGGTATAATTTTGTCAGATGACATTTGCTACCAAAGTTTACTTCACTGAGACTGGTCTCAGCTGCTAGTTTGCCCTCAGATGTCAGAGTCCCAGAGTCATTAGTCTAGTGACATCTGATCTACTGCCCCAGGTTTCTCCTGATCTCCTACCCACAAGAATGGAAACTTCCAGCAAGGTGAAAAAAATAGCAAGAAATACACCTTCTCCCTACAGGCTTTGAGAATGCTACTTCTGGATGACCTAAAAGTGGACTACAGCACATGTTTGGCCGGGTTCTGGGCCACTTCTGGGCATTAAAAATTTTCCCACTAGTCAAAATGCCTACGAGATCAACCTGTAACATTTGCAGAGCTATAATATTACGAAGACTCAAAAGAGGAAGCTCAGTATGAAACCAAGCAACCTCCTGCGGAAGGCCATAATGAGCCTTTACAAAGTCTCACATGCACACACACACTTCCATATTGCAGATCTAAGGGAAACTGAACATTTTTCAGATTCAAAAGAGAACATAGCATTTAAGGGCAAGTGGCTGTTACCTCATCAGAAGAGAAGGAATAAAGCTCTTAGAGGAAGTAATTTGCTTTCAGGAAGGAAGGGGCTGGAATTTGACCAACAAATCTGAATTTGTGGTCCGTTGTACTTTTTGATAGCAAATACCAGATGTAGGGTCCTACCCATTCCCTTTGCGATCAAATTCAGCTATGTTCCTGTCTCTTAAAGAAAGACTCAAAGTCTTTGTGATCTGACACGCAGTCTATTTTATGCTGTTCCATATCTGGCACCTAAATACCTCATCTATGCTTTCCTACCCTCTAGAAGGGGCATACTCTTAACATGCTGCTGCACTCAGTTCCTTCTCTTATTCTCAAAGAAGATTTATTAAAATCTGTAAAAAGGATTACATTTGAAACAACGTCAGTGACACAGACTGATGAGGATTGTACACACATGCATGTATTCTACCAATTGCCTCTTAATTTATATTCTTTCACATATTGCCAGCTTTGCTTGTAAATGTTCAATGATCACTTGCCCAGTATCAGAAGGTCAAGCATGATGATATAGTCACTTTTAAAAGGCGGGAGAAGTGAACACATTTACCTGGATAATTTTTCACTAACTGCTCCATTAAAGTTTTCTGCGTGACCATCACATGATCTGCATTCATGTCTGATACAGTACGGCATATTCCTTCTGACAGAGAAATGAAGTGTGACTGCGAGACAGGATTCATGATAACAGGGGTCACCTCCTGAAGTCCAGAAGAGAGGAGGGTGAAGGGGGGGAGAAATTGTCTGAATGGAATAGTGTAACACTTCTTCTGTTAATTGTGACGTATTTTCACTGAAAATTTCTTGTGTTGCCTCAGGACAAACACCTTATCCTTAGCTAATTTTCCTTGGCAAATTACTCAGAAATACTTCTCAGAGAAGGGAAATGGCTCTGTCATTTTTCAAGTGCCTTTGTAATGAAGGTTACCTTAAGCACATTAGTTTATTTGGTATTAAATTCTAGCTTAAACCATCATTTAGCTTAATAAACAGGGAGCTGAGAGAATTACGTTTGATGACTGCTGACTTTTTAGATGACTGTTTACATATGAAACCATGCAGAACCTGTATTTCTCTAAGTAGCTAAGAGATTATTGGATATTTATCATTATCAAGTACAAAATCTTTTCACCAAGTTGGAACGCAGGGGGGGGGAAAAAAGACAAGCAGCAGGCTTTTTCCCTTGTCTAGCACACAAATTTGAATAGAAATGGTAAAAATTCCGGGTTTAGACTGGGCTCTCGAATTAGAGATTATCTACTAGACCGGGCAGAGGGCAAAAACTTGTTACAACTGCATGCATTTTTTAGGCTACATCACCATCTCTCCTGATGAGAGACAGTACCCTTGTCCCTGTTCTGCATGACAAGAGGAGAAGCTCGGAGGGGCTAAGAGCATGCCCCAGGTCCCCCAGTAACTCTGCACCCCCAGCCCAGGGGGCTGAAAAGGATTTTAGTCCTTCACCTCAACTCCCCCATCCATAAATCACAAAGATAAACACTGCCCTCTCCCCTTCACAAGAGGGCCAGTAAGAGCAAGCCCAGCAAGTACTCTTGACACACTATCAGTAAATGGTGTAGGAAAACCTGAAACAAATATTTCCCTTGAAAGCTGATGACAAAACATGAAGCAGGGACTCACCTGAGGTCTGTGCATACAGTGACCACATACATCTTCTCAGACAAAAAAAAAATATCCAAAACCAACAAAAAACCCCACCCCTCTTCTTTTTAAATGAGACTGATGGTCTGTTCCTACTACCTGGTGGTGATCTGTGCTTCCCTGTTCTGTGTTGTACAGATAGCCCCGGGTAGCGTCAGCTGCCAGAGCAGGCAGAAGGCAGCAGGGACTCCTGGTTCCTTCGCAAGGCAAGAAACTAGAGTTAAATGCTAACAGTGATGTTCCTGCAAGAAGGAACCTTAGACTAAATGATATTCACATTTAACTGAACTTCAATTGGATGGTCTGTTGGATGACTCTGTAACCCGATGTTTATCCTTTAGGCAGAAAACTACAACACGGACATTTCTCTGAGAGAATTAATTAAGCACCAGCACTTTTAAGAGCTTACATTGCTCTTGACCTTTGTTTTACAACTGCTGCTACGTACAACAAAAAAAGCACTCCGCAAAAAGGCCTTGCATACAGATGTTGCTAGGATACTCCTTGCAGGTGCAGAAACCATTGCAAACTTTCATTTTGTATGGGAAAATATCATCAGCATTCAACAATTAACTCTTGTGAATAGTTTGCTGTCTCAAGTCTTGGCTGTAGGCACACCATGCTGTTGCCAGTTTTACCATTTGTTCCTGCAGGGCACCAAACTGCTAAGGAATAAAACCTTTAAAAAAAAAGCATAATCAGAATTTAGTCATCATTAGTATCTTGCTATCACTGTCTGCATGTGTCTTGCAGGCTCAAATCCCATGTCTCTGTTCAAAGAAGGCCCTTTCCGAATAACATTTAAAACAAAGCATTAAGCAAAAGCCAGCTTGATACTGAACAAGGAAAAAACCCCACAACACAAAAATAGTGTTCAAACACAAGTCTGTATAAAATGATTGTTGCAGATCAATAGTGCCAGATTACACACATACTAACAACATGAATATTAGATATCATCCCCCCCGACTTTGAAATAAAATCTGAAATAGTGAAAGCAAGAATTAGCTCACTAGCAACACTGATAAGCAATGTTGAAAAAGGCCCAGGCAGCACCCTACAAGTGTCTATTAATTTCTTATTAAAAACTTTGTTGATTTACTTTCCATAGCTAAATAACTGTTGCAATTGTACTTCAGATGTTCTCCCACGTTTGATGGATATACATAAAAGCTGCATCCCTTAGACTTGCACAGGGAGCACTCAACAATTTGTGCAAGCTGTCTCTCATAGGCCTGATGCAAAAAAAAAAAAATCACAAAAATGCTGTGCTCACTGAAGCTCTTCAGTATCTGTCCCTTTACACCTCAAAAAAGACTGCAGAAACCCCTATCCCCTTCCCTACTCTACATAAATTATCTGATGAGAATCATCTTCCTGGTTTTTTTCATAGTTTTTATGAAGGACTTACTTGCTTATGCCTGTGTGCAAGGTACCTGTCAGCAGTCAAGGAACTCAGGCTAATCCTCTTGATTGTTTAAATACAGCACAGTTCCTCTTTCACGCTCTGTAGCTCTTGCAGAATCCCGTTTACCAATGCCAATCTAGGCAGCTTGCCAGTACTCATGTATTATTATCCTTCAGTTTGGTTTACCTGTTGATTCAAACTCTGCTCATTACCTGGACACCTGAAACCCAAGAGTAGTCCTTTGGAGCACTTATCGGTCACAGTGTAGGGAAGTCATCTGTAATACAGGCATCGGGTAACAAAACTCAGCACAGAAGAGCCTCTCAGTATTCCTGACTAGTACAAAGTGATTTTTTTGTTCCATCTCTGTAATGTGAGCTTTACCATTTTTCACTGAATAGTTCAACAACTGCAGAGTTTCTGTATCTTCTGGCTCGAAGAAAAATTACATGCAAGACAAGTTTTATCTGGGTAAAAACCAGGCTAGTTCTGAGGAAGTGAACAGAGAGGCATTTTATTGCAATAGTGCTGAATTTACTTCTTAAAAGCTCAGGTAAACAATTTATATAACAATAAAGGTTTGACAGTAAATTAATTCCGGGGGGGGGAAAAAGTGCAAATCAAGAATAAACTCCCTTATATGATTCCACTAATATCTGTTGAGACAGAAAAGATACAGCACATGGAAATAAAAGATTGACTTTTCTGTTTTATAGCTGGGAAGATCTATCTTGGAATTGCTTTGTATGCTCTGTTAAGCTGGACATGCAAAGGATGCCACAGATCCTGTGCCTCTTTACATGAGTGCCCTGGCATGTTTGATATACTTGGCTTTTTTGCAGAAATGCACCAGGAAAGCCGTAAGAAAGTACAGTTCTTGTAGAACCACAAGGCTTTTGCTTTTCTATAGACTAGAGCGCATCATGGTCACATTTTATAGCAAAAATTATATTTTATAATTAAAGATGAAGAATTTTAAGGAACAAAAAGTTAATAAGAACATCATAGAAAGTTGGGAACTGCAGTAAAACACTTTCTGAACTTTAATGAAGGTATTACAAGATGTTTCCTTATTAAAGAATAAAAAAATCTATATAGATTATAACAACAGAATTAAGATGATCAAAACATTTTCAATTTTAAGTATACAACAGGGAAACTCTATTTTGGCACAAATATTTTATACTAGATCCTGTTTTCAGAAACGTCGTTTTCCTTAAGCAGAGAGTAACTAGTTCAACTACATTAAAACTGTCAGATCTTGTAACATGTTTAATCTGTTGTTACACAAACAAAAGCTCTCAGAAACAGCACACTGTCTTTCTGCTTGATTATTTTGTACAACTCTCAGAGAAACAAAACAATCAAGTGTCAGTTAAGGTCACTGATAAGTCTTCAGCTGATATTAAAGAAGCAGCTACAAACGCATCAAAATGTCAGATTTCTATACCTACTGATTCCTGAAAGAACAGACACACTCCCAAACCAGGACAATTAGGCAAGCAGTGTCCTCCATTTGGATTCAACTGCTGGTTTTTACAAAGGGGATGATGTCATGCATTTTGGAAAAAAACAAAAAAAAAACCAAAAAAACCCAAACCCCACACAAAAACCTACAACCAAAACCCAACCACTTTTTCTGCCTTCCCGATAACTCCCAAAAGTCCACTCCCAACTATAAATGTTATGAACTTTTAAAAATATGACCTGTAAATGCTTTCCGGGATTCTTAGTCAAGAGCCATACAACCTTTACTCTAATCTTAGGGCTAATGGCAACCCACAGCCACCTTTACTTTCATCAGCAATAAAAAAAAACCCATAGGCAGGTATGGTGAAAACAAAGCAGTATTCAAGAAGAAAGGCAAGAGCTCTGTTCTGCAATCTCAGTTCAAGCCCCGAGACAGGAAAGAGGTACACAGCAAACACCAACATGTTCAGTGTGGTACCGTTTTCCTTAAGCTGAACAAAGTGTGAAAGTTTTTGCCATTGAAATGTGTTATCTCTGATCTTCAGAGATCATCCCCTTCAACACTTACAGAGGCCATGTCCTCTTAAATGCTCCAAGACCATCTCGGGAGCAGGTTTCAAGCTCCAGAAGTACTGACTGAACACATGAGCAAGCATGCAGCTTCAATAAGCTGTTTAAAAGAAAACAGTACTTCTGCTTGCTTGAAGACTAGCAGGCAAGTTGTCCAGTGGAGATCTGTCTTTCAACTGCAATAGCTGGCAAAATAGCCAACAAGCAAAACCATAATATAAACACCTCTGCCTTTGGGGCATTCCCACTGCCCAGCTTCTAAATCAATTCACATACAGCATTGAACATAACCAGCACAGCTGATAGCAAGGAAGATCATCTGTAACCATTTCAGCATTCAGTGTCAAGCTTGATCATAAAAGGCAGATTGATTCAAAAGCTTCATTGCAGGGAGATAAAAATAACACAAAAAGAAATAGCCCCAGGCAAGTTGCAAAATGGTCAGTGATTTGCCCACGGAGCCAAAGAACAGAAGAGGAATAAACTAGTCACTGGCAGTGTCTCTGGCTCCTTCAACTGTCTGCAGGTGGTGCCATCCCCTGATACGGGAATTTCACACAAACACATCTTTTCCACTTGGCCTGATCAAAAAAAAAAAAAAAGCCCCTTTGCAACCCTGGCATTTCTCCACTAAAACAGCTCTGTCTTTTCCTTGCTCCTAGCCCTGTTCTCTCTTCTGCAATAAATCTCAGACGATCCATATAGCTCTTTAATGTCAAAAGCTTTGTTCTAAGTACACAGTGTTACTAGCTGTTGGTTAGGTACTTACCTATACAGTTAAAGACTTACTATAAAAATACCATCATGCAGTTGGGCATTCCTGTGCCTGGTTAGCTAAAGGTCAGCTCCAACTGCTGCAATATTCCCAGAGCTGACTCCTTTGCCTGGAAGTGTGCTGTCACACAAAAGGCAGTCACAAAAAGTATACAACACGAAGCTACAGGCATGGGAGCTAAGATATGCCTGCGGTCATGTCTCCCCTCCCCAGAATGGACCAAAATTCACTTCTTTGCACACTCCCTGGATTCAGCTCACATTTACCCCAGCCAAGGAAAGCCACACGCTAGTCTGTCAGAGAAACAGCACCCACAGAGCTATTCAAAAGAGAACATAGCCCCCTGCAGCAGGTTTCCAGCAAACCATGAATCAGGGGACACATGACAGCTATTATGTCCAACTCACTCCCAGGCAACACTTGGCCAAATCCCACCCACCACAGAAGAAGCTGTCAGAGAGCTTGGTGCAGTTGTAGCTCCCCTCAGACCCAGGGCCCCGGCTTGCAGTGAGGACAGGAGCCATCATCACACACTAAGGTGGAACAAAGCAGTTCTCAGATCTTGTTTCAGGGCATATCCCACTGCAGGGAGGTGGGTTTTTCATTCTGCTGAGAACAAAGCTTTGATGGTGTATGAGCAACTTCACATCTGCCTGAGCAGTTGGTGATGTTGATGGATGTGCACAGCCACTTTTCCTGCCGTTTTTCTGAAATGGATATCCAACTTTAAAGATGTTCCCTATGCTAGAAAATAAGTTTCTGCACCCTTTCATTGGGCTGAAATTTATGGCCCACAAAAGAACAAAACCACAAAAAAAATCCAAAACCAGTTTAGAAACAAAAAACCTGTTTAGAAATGAAAAGCAGCATCTTTACCGCCACAGGAAGTCTCAGAGGAGTTGTTTGGACACTGCAGGTTAATCAGCACTAGTTTGGCTTGGAAGACCCTAGCTCTTTCTCCATGGCTCTGGCACTATTAAACACCTTTTCCATGTTTCAGTTCACCTAAATTTCATGCAAAAGGCAGTGACAGAAGACAAAGAGAGCAACTAAGCGCCTCCACTGTATTACAGAAGACTCAGTAAATATCTTTTCAAAAGTCAGTTTGGCAAAATCCTTACTGTGAAGATACTGGGTTTTTGGATCTTGCAGACCAAAGTGAAGCCTCCAATGGCACTTACAGAGATGTGCAGGTGCATGTGGAATGTTGGAAATATTAGACCAGTTCCATGGGAAAAAGTAAATGATGCAGTCCATGAAGTACCGAAACAAGTGACCTGAATGATAGGCTAGCTTTGCTGCAATATTGTCCCGGGAACAAGCAAAATGTTTCATAATTTCAGTGGAGTTTTCCACCCTGGAAACTCAGCATATAGGTGGCCATAGTATCTGGAAAAAAAAAATATTGCTACAAGACAAAAAATAAAGCTTCATTTTAAAAAGAAAAACAAAATAAAGTTCTCAGAGGTCCAGTTTATTTCAGTTTTTCAAATAAACAGTGTTTCAGCTTTCAAAACAGGCTGACTTTGTTAAACAAACAGTAGTTTCAGTTTCAGTTGTTTCATTGCCATTAATCTTTCTGCTTCAGTACAATCAGGCTGCTTATGCAGATGCTGTCCACTGCCAGTGAATGGAACATGGATTGCTGCTGCATCAGTATAAGATTAAGCATACGAGGGGAAAAAAAATTGTTTCACATCATGTATTAGTTATTCTGAAGGGCTTCACTGTATTCTCACTGAAGAGGGCAGTTTGTTGGGTTTTGCATATTGAGCTTTCTGTTTGTTAGCAGTTTGATAGCACTGTGTGAGTCACTTGAATGAGACACACTACTAGCATATCTTTACTTCAGTTCTCTCAGGAGTGTTTTTATAAAATACAGTAAGGAATTGGCGGAGTGGCTCTGCATGTGTGTTGTTTTAGAAATGCAGATACCTATATTTTTCTAACCTGATGTTTTAAAAAAAATCCAAAACAGATAGCAAGAAAAATCTCACACAAGTGCCACAACAATTTTGTCAGATTAAAGAAAACCATGCTTCTGTTAACCTCAGTTTCTCTGTGCATGTCACGCTTCATTCTGCAAATGTTTAGCTCGTGGACTGTACAATCAAAAGATAAGCTCTCTAAGTATGAAACAAAAAGTTAAGTTGTCTGACTAAAGTCAGTCACCTCTTTCTGCTGATACTTCTAATCAGTTTTCATTTGGTATAGAATGAAAGCAAGCCTTCTAACAAGGCTCCTCAGTATTGAGGAGGCTCATGTTAACTCACATCGCAACAAAGGCCAAGAGCATCCTGGGCTGTATTAAGAGGAGAAGAGCCAGTAGATCAAAGAAAATTATTATCCGCCTCTACTTGCTGCTTGTTAAACCACATCTGGCATACTAAGTCTAGTTTTGAGCCCCAGTATAGAAAAGACATCTATAAATGTGGACAAAATCAGCAGAGGGACACCAAGATGGTCAGGGCTGGAAAACTTGTCCTGTGAGCCAAGTCTGAGGAAACAAGTCTTGTTAATCCTGGAGAATAAATAGGTTGGGGGGGTGGGGTGGGGTGCTGACAGCAGCCCCTTGAGAAAATGGAGCCAGGCTCTGCACAGCAGTGTGTGGTGGTAGGATGGAAGACAACAGGCATCAGTTGGAACAGGAGAGGTTCAGACTGGCTATAAGGAAAACTTTTTTATCTTTAAGGACAGCGCAGCAGTGGAACAGGTTGCCCAGAGAGGTTGTGCAATCTCCAATCCTGGGGAATTCCCAAAATGTGACTGGGTAAAGCCCTGAGCAACCTGATCTGATCCCATAGTTAACCCTGCTTTCAGTCTGAGGTAGGATAGGCTCCCAGGAATAAACTAGTAGTCCAGTCATCTGGTTTAGTTGAACACCGGTACCTGTGCCTCCCACAGCCACTCTCACCCCACGCTTTGACCACCCTGCTTTCCGTAACCCAATGCAATGGCACTTTTGACCTCCCCTAGCTGTGAAGTTTTCTTGGGGTACACCAAGTTAAAGAAAAAAGGTTACACTTACATCATGCTGTTAATGAGGCCATACAAAACAGTGTCTGAACGGTAAAACTATTGGTTTTCTCTTCAGCTGTCAGATGAATAGCTACTGTTTTCATAATACTTTTTTTTTCGTAACCGAACTCCATGTGTAAGGGCTCATCGTTAGAGCTGGTGCCCTCCACAGTGACAGAGCAGACATGTCCTAAGGCAAGATGGCAGTATAGAAAAGCTAAAACTGGGCTTGAACTGAAGTCTCTGATTTTGAAACTGTATCACTGACCATAGTGGAAGTTCTACTAATTATGCAATTTCTTTCATAAACTACATGATATTGACACAAACTGTTCTCTTTTCTGACTGATAAAGAGGAAAAAATAGCACTGTTCAAACTGAATCCTTAACCGCCTTAATAACTGCCTTGTCCTGCACCACAGGACAAATCGATACAAGCTCCCACAGTATTAAGGCAGTTAAGGGTTCAAGGTGCAAGAATTCAAAAGACTGAGACTAGCACAGCTCAACCTGTCTTCTTGAATTTTGTTTTCTCCCTCAAAAGACAGAAGCAAGAGCTTCTTCTGCTGAAAAGCTAGCACTGAGAAATATACAATACATATCAAATTCACAACTAGTCTTGTTAGAGGTTATTTTTAGAAAAAATCAGAGTAAATTAAACTGAATTGAGCTTATTCTAAAAAATTATACACTCCTGTTCAATGGTACTCATTAAACAGTGTGACTAGAGACTACTTGCCGAGACAGTGAAAAAATTTCCACGCCCAAACACTTCTTCAGATTACACCTTTCAGGTGATTCAGTCTGAGCAGATCTGGTAAATGCATCAGAATTTTGATAAATGTTACCATACCTTGTGCCTTGCTGCTGTGAGTTCAATCAGGCTTTTGTAATACAGGATTAATACCTTAGTAAGAATTTGATATGGAAATACATGAAACATGCAGGGATATCATCTCATCTGAAGTCAGTGGTAAGGGCTGAATGCCCTCTAGAATTAGGTGCTAAATGTTATGAAATAATGTAAGGTCGACATAGCCTTTACATGGAGAGAATTAAATTAGTAAGCAAATAATAGCAAGGTAGATAAAAGTTATCCTTCCAGGAGTATAAATATTTTCTTCCTTTTTTTCCTCCTGAAAATATGTCAACAGAATCACCAATGAAACAACTGCGATAACCAGGAAAACCCAATTACAACAGAATATGCATGTTAGTAAGCTGTGAACCAGGCACCTTATTGAAAATAACTTTAAAAGTAATGTTTGAGAATAAAACAGTTAAAAACGCAAACTGTTCCTCATGTTCTGGCAGCCTATACACAGCATTGCAAAATAGAGCACTATTTTAGGTCATCCACTCTTTTCAGGCCTGAAGAAAATAAAAAGGAACAGAACTCTCAATAATACTAAACAGTCCTGTACAAAGTATGACCCCACACTGTGAATTACACTTCACAGAAGCCAGCACCATTGAAGTACAAAATCATTCTTCTTTGGTTTGCAAACATACGTCCCTGTTTGTGAAGCAGGATTAAAGGCACTGGAAGAAAGGGACTCCAAAAGAGAGGAATCCCATGAAGCACATCCCCAGCCTCTTGCTGAGCTGCTATCCTCATTAAGATTGTGTGTTCCTGTAAGTACAGAGTGCCTGACAAACAACATCCGCTCATGACCTTTTGTAGGCAAAACAGGAATCAGCCACTCACAAGGCCATAATCTCATCTGTAGCTTCATTAGACATGCAGCAGAATGATGCTAATACCGACATTAATTGCTGTGAACAAATTCAAATTATTAAAATTAAAATAAATCTGTCCTAAAAGCTTGCCAGGTCCATTTTGGGAAAAGAAGGAAAAAAAACCATTCTCTCATTTTAAGCAAGGTTGAGAATTGCTAAGAAGTAGAGAATACTCAGGTGCACAGTTATAGACGGACTCCAGGTGTACTGGTTCTGCAAGTGGCACTTCAAAACTGTTCCTGAAAGCTGGCATGAACACGCAGAGAGGCTAAGCTTGTGAGGACCTCCACAATGAGGTGTCCAGTGCCTGCAGAGGTCACTAAATAAGTTAAACTTGGGAGTCATGACACAGGAACAAATCTAGTTCCCCAAACCTGCCTCCCCCTTTGGAAAGTAGTTACAGCCCCTAAATGCTAAGCAAAATGTTTCAATTTTCTGTTGTTTGCTTCTACCCCACAGGAGCAGCAAAATCGGAGTCAGGCAGTTCAGGCACATGGAAAATGCTGCTGCCAAGGGAAAATGCAGACCGGGATGACAGAAACGAGCTGGTTATGACCAAGGCCAACAAGCAAGCAGCTACCGAGATGCATTCTCCTGGACTAATCACCCCAGCTTCTCTTCAAAGGCTCTGGAGGTCAGTGCCTTCAAACTAAGTATTTCCAATTGTATCTACAAATCTCAGTTGAGAGCCCCCTGCTCCTCTCCCAGCACTGCCCTGCATACATTCCCCGGGGGTGTACCGGAAAGGTGGAAGGGAGCAGTTTGTTCCTCGTTTGGTCAACAATTGACTTAACAACTCATCTAAGCACAGGAGATGGCCTGACAGAGGGATGGTAGCATTTCAGCAGAGACTGCTCAGTTATCAGATCAAGAGTTTTTTGAGCTAGCCCTTACCTTCACCCTCTGAGGGAGATTAGAATTGCCGTGATTTCCCTTCTTCCCTTCCACCCCCCAGGCAGGACAATGAAACAGCTCCTACCCATTCCTGGGTGTACCATGCAAACTAGAGCTGGGCTCTGCATCAGGACAGAGGAACAGATTTTTGATTTTACCTGGGAATAAATACAGGACGGTTTGTGATTCTTTATAAGCTTTTGAGACTGGATTTTCCCTTGATTTGATTAATCTTCCAGTAGCCGACATCAGTCAAGGTGTAGCCTATTCCCTAAAGTCAGGATGTCCAACTCCCCAGTATGTTTCTCAAGAACAAACCTCATTTAAACTGCTGGTATAAAGAGTAACTCAAAGATCTGTGGGACCACAGTGTCTTCTTATGATAAGCAATAGCCACGAAAGCTCCTTGAGATACAGCAGTGAGGAGGACTTCTGAGTGCTTTAAAACCAGCATGCAACAGGGTCTGGAGCATGCCAAGACCTTAGTATAATTCTTCACTGAAATGTGCCTTGGCAAAATTAGCACTGCAGTCCTCATTGCTTCTCACTTACTGTCCAGCAAACAAGTGGTTGTGGATTAAAAAAGAAAAACCAGTTGATTCTTCTCCTGAGTCTGAAAATTCAGTCTCAACATTTTCCATGTACCATGGCCAAAGACAAAGAGACTGGAGGCCAAGTGATTCCCATCACTGACACCTGGTGCCCTCCATATATCTCTGAAAATTCCCCAAACGCTGCTGGCGTTTGCAGACACTGCTACTGCGATGTGCCGCAGGAAATCTTTCCTAAGAACCACTTAGGACATTGCTTGGTTCCCAACATCCCAGTCCTGAAGCATGAGAAACCCAACTGGCTTGAATTCCACATTATTGCAAATGACAACATGAGAGCAGGTAGATTAAAAAAAGCAGTCAAACCTCTTTCTGTGTAAAGACAGTAAATGTGATACCAACAGCTTCATTTTTAAATATTGTCAAGTACTTTAAAAAACAAAACCCAAGAAATCGTTGTCCCTTGCATTTTAGTTGTCTAACTTGTCACTTGCTTTCCTAGAGCAAAATATATATAAGGAATGGGAGAAAAGGCTTTCAGGGCAGAAAATGGTCATTATGATGACTGATGGAAGAGAAGGCACAGAATAGATCAATTTTAACCAGAAAATTACTTAAATAAAGACACTCAAATTGCAAATTGGTTTCAGTTAAGTTTCCAGAAATGGAAGCAAAACCATGAATACATTGCTTCAACATCAAATGTCTGCAAAAGTGAAATTCACAAAGAAGCATTTTCAGAGGCATTCCATTAAATAAACTGTGAGAGAACTCTTAACTAGTTAGAAACCCCTTTGGGTATTACTACGGCAAGAGAGATGAAATAGGGGAAATCATGTAATTAATTTACCAAAGTAATTTACATTTGGATTCAGCCAGCCATGCTCTGCATCAGAAAAGAGGTTACTGGGAAGCAAGGAGGTAGAAAACAAAGGAGTGAAGGACTCTCTCTCTAAATCACCCCCAGAAGACTAGCAAGCAATATATCAATATTCACCAGTGATACAAAACGTGACTGTAGTAAGAGAGAACTATTCCCAACACACCTAGAGATATTACTGCTTTTTAGATGGAGACCTGTACGTAAAACACTGTTCTTCCTTATAATACCTCACCTGGCTTAAGAGATCAGCAGGCTACTTGTGAAATGGAAAATGAACTCATGCTGGAGCAGATGTTACTAGTTTAGTAAAGTTTCTAGAGTGCCTGAGAAATGAGACTGCATTAAGAGAACAATTTTCTAGTCAGAAAATGGGGCTGCAACAGGGAGTGCCTGTTCTATACAAATTATTGGGAAAGGAGGGTAAATACCAGAAATAGGAAAAAAAATATCTGTGTGATTTAAGCTAAAGCCAGTATTAAAAGAAGCATAAAGACTTTGACCTGGCCAAGGACAACACAGGTTAGACATCAGAAATTTGCATGTTAGAAATTTTGAAGCAGCAGGTTAAGAATTCCTCAGGTCTTCCAAAAGTTGACGAACTTCTCGCTTTGAGAAAGAATTCAAAACTGCGCTTTTAGTTGAAGAACTGCTAGTTAGCATTAACAAAAAGCTTTTGTGATCTAATTATATCCAGTTCTGCCTGAGGTAAAATGTACTTAAACTATAATTCATCCCTGGACAGAGAGGATTACAGAGCTACACTCAGGGAAAAATAACAATAAACCTCTCAAATAATGACAGCTATAAAAACCCCCACTAACTTTTGGAAATCCAACTGAAAAAGAATCTGTTTGCACTTCACCAAGTATTTAGTAGTTAATACACAGCTGAACAGCTGTATGTCTTCAACATCTTCTAACTTGGTCTCTGTTAGCAGCTTTCCTGGTTTGGCTGCTAATACTTCTGATCCTTTACTTTTGGGAAAGTTAAAGCACAAGCGGTTCACATCAAAAGGCTAAAGGAGACATCTGAGCTGACAAGAAGCAAGGACACACTGCTCGCTTACCTGCGTTATGCTCAGTAATTAGAACCTGGTATTCTCCTATAATCGTCTTCAATAGAGAGAAAACTTAATTAACCATGTCAAACCCATACAGAAAATTGCAAGAACTACAGAAGTGCCGCAGCATTGTCTCCTCCTGCTAAAGAGCAGCCTTCCAGGATGCGCCACAGGACAAATTGACAGAAGCCCCCACAGGACCAAGGGTAGAACAGACTCAAGGATTAAGGACCCTGGCATACCAAAGTCTGCCTTCCCGCCGCCCCACCCCCCCCAAACTGCAAACAATAAAGGGATTTACTGACCAAAACCAATGCCTTAAGTAAAAAATGAAGAGGCGTGAGGCAGCAGTCAATAGCAGGAGCAGAAATTTAACCTGCTCTGCTTGTGAACAATTATCACGCTGGCTGGTGTATTCTGCAACTACTAACATTTCAGAAGACTTTTTGTGGCAGCCTTGAATTAAGAGCACTTGATAATCCATTAGCCGTACTTTTATGTACAGACTAAGCCCTTCATTGCAGCCTGGTCTCGTTAGACTGCAGAGGTCACTAGTGTAACCGTGGGACAGAAACTGTGAGGCAGAAACTTAGGAGTAATTAGTTTGTAACCAAGGTAATAGGCAATGGAGCTAACTGACCATGGCAAGGTACAGCACTGTTGTGTTCTATGTACAGTCCTTACCCAACCGAACAATAGGCCCGGGAATATTAATCTCATGGAGCAGGTCGGTTTGGACAGGTGCGTCCACGATACGGGCCAACAATGACACTGCGCATGCGTGCAAGAAGAAGGTCACCAGCGGACACGGGTGTGCGACCACTGACGACCACTAGAGACCCCTGCTCGAATATAGATCCCTACTCACCGAGCATGCGTGATGAATTTAAGAGGCACTGTGTCTTTAAATGGAAGCGAGCAAAGAATTGACCAATCACAAGTTAGGAAGTATAAATATGTATGGATATAATGATGAATATGTATATTTTGGTCCTATTTAACTTTTGAGTTGGTGATCGCCTGGTATGCACGTTGGGCGGAGCTATCCCCCATGCATCCAGCGCTGCAATAAAGAATGCCTGCCTTTTAACACTACATTGGTGTTACGAGGTTTTATTCCCGGATTTTCGGTGACACTAGCAGAGTTAATTGAATAGGAACGAATTGCAGGTAGCAAACAGAAATGATAGCTAAGTACTCACCAGTACAATCTAGTTAAGAATACTCATAGATTTCCCTCGAGGTTGTCTTGTGATTGTTGTTACTAATGCTAGATCTGATAACTTGTTCTCTGTGTATCCCATCAAAGTTAATAAATTCAATTTACAAGAAGGGGGGAAAGAGACAGTGCTGCAATATATCATATTCTGCAAAATTCTCATCTTCTAAATTTTTAATGTGACTAATTACATATTTAAGGTAGCAACCTGAATGTGTCTGAACTTGGTGTCTTCTTAGAGCTTCCACCAATTTCCTTTTTATGCATTTTTAGAAAAGATTTACCAGATCCTTTTGTAGGTTGTTTTGGGTTGGTTGGGGTTTTTTTTGGGTTTTTTTTTTTGGTCAACATTTCCAGAGAAATTAAGACTAAAAGCAGCTGCTGATTTAAGAGCATCACATCTGTATTAGGTAGCAAAGTGCCTTCCCTCCCAGGCAGCTATCACCCCACCTGCAGTGCTGTGCGTACTCCACCTTTACCTTCTCCAGTGGCAGTACGTTCTGTAGCTCTTTCTCAGAGAAATCTTTGTGCTGAATCCATCCATAACATCCAGCTCCAGTGTTTCTTTCTACACATCATCCTTTGTCTAAAAACATCCATGGTGAATGAAACTAATTTAGGCTTCCACTGGTTATGAATGCACCTTATGTTCATTGCAGTATCAGTCTTTGGACACATTACATGCAGTCACATCCTCCAGGAAACATTACCCACAACAAAACACCAAAACCAACCAGCACATCTGCTTCCTATCACATTTTCCCTAAATATTGAATGCCCATGTCTATATTGCAGCGACTCACCAGGTCACCACTGGCTTGATTTCAAACCAGACTACCAGTGGCCAAAACCCAGTTTGTCCCAGTGTCCATACTGACAGGGAGGCTGTGTCTGGAGAAAGCTGTGGTGGTGATGCCCTGCTTGCTCCTCACTTTCCTGCCAGCCTGACCGCAGGATTTTTGCCTGTTACGATTTACACTGATACCACTGATCACAAAATGCCCCAGGCAGAAGTTACCTACCATATGAGAATGGTTTGGTACGTCCAGCTGATAAAGTCTCTGATGGTAGCTCAGGCTAACCGTGCTTAAGTCCACCAGCAGGGTGAGAGGATCTCACCATCAGGATCACACAGGCAGTCAGCAAAGGAGGTAAGAAATAGTCAAGATGAAAGCAAATTAATCCAATGGCACTGGAGGGCTCCAGCACTGGCTATGTGCTGCTGCCGCTGTGCTCAGCTTTGCCCTAGCTCTCCCCTCCCATCCCTGCCACTCCAGGATGGGGCACTCTCCCTCCAGAAAATCCCACTCTGAGCTGGAGGAACCTGCCTCTATTCTGCACTAAAATTTCAGAGACAAAAGACTCCCTCCTCACCCCACCCCCGTGTTCTCTTCCCCTCAGGACCAGGGCAAGCTGTCTCAGATTACATTTTCACGAAAGGAGGCCCTAGCAGAGCAGGCAGGGGAGGCACCCGTGCAAAGGCACCCAGACCACGCTTTACCACTGCTCCGCACAGTTTTTACATGTTACTCGTGCACTTTGTTCCTATTGTGCAAGGCTACAGAGTGCATCTTCTCATTTACTGTGGCAAATACATGTCAGACATCAAGGGCACTGCTCGCTTTGGAACCTGGTGCTCACAGAGCTATTTTGTGTCCAATTTAGTGTGTTCTTCAGGGAATTTGCATAGGCTTTTAAATTGCAGGTTGCATTTAGTAATCTTTTTCCAAACTGTCTTCACTGAAAAAAAAAAGATCTAAAGTGGATTAAATTTTCTTTTCTTTAAACTTTAAGTGTGAAGTATATATTGGAATTAGTTCACTGCTCACAGTATCTGCACAGCCATCTCTTGCCAATCCTACCTATTCTGAGCGCCTTCTACTCAAAGGTCAAGCTATACAACTTCTGTTTTTGTCCACGGATCACAGTTATTGTACACTGTATTACCCCCACAAATCCCCTTTTGTGCTGTCATTACATGCCCAAATCACAAGACTGAAAATGCTGACTGCACATTCCTTGCAAGCATATTACTGGATGTGCTGCCACCCATGTGTTCCAGTACTAAAGGTCATCTATTTTTCCTCTCCTCAGTATAATGAAAAGATATCCTGACCTCTTTAAAAAAAAAAAAAGGTCATTAACATGATTCCAGAAAAGACACCAAGGCAGAAAATGAGGTTCAACATTGGTAAGCGTTGAATCATCTAATCCTCGTTATCATCTTTTTAGTCGCAGTATACAGGGCTTCCTTGTATCAGAGGAGATACAAGTGCAAACTTTCTCTGTAAACAAATGTCTTAAGAATACTCTCATGTTGCATTTGGAAACCCTTCCTCAAGATTTTACAACTTGTAACATGAATGTTCTAATAGTTACATTTAATGTAATGTAGTTAATAGAAGCGCTCAATCTGATTTAATAGTACTTTCATAAAACAAGGCATCAGGAGACAACCTTACAAGTCTCTTATGGGAGACCTGGACTAACTTGTGAAACAGACAGGAGTCTTTCCAGATGTTTAAGAGAACTTCCAAAACTCTCTATTTTTAGAGCCAAGTTGAAAGCGTAAAAACTCATCTTCCCAACCTGCATGTACATTATACTTACAGGGAAAATTGCCTAATTTAGCTTTTTCTCTGCACATGTGCAATGGACTTGTTTTACACTAAATCAGGCTGGTCTGAGAGACAACAGTGTTTTTTGAGACCAGTATAGCACAGTACTTTCATCTCCAAATGTTCATTTCTATGGTATGACATATGGCACCAGTTTCTGCTTTTTTTATATGCAAATCTGCTGACAACCATCCAGTCCTGCAAAAAGGGACCAAAAGTGAAGGTTGCTGTTCACCAGCTGTTTCTGCCCTTTGCATGACAAAACAGGAATGTAACCAGATGACCCTGTGTCAGCAAGACCAAAAAGAATTAAGCAATACAGGGGGAAAAAAACCCTCGCCCTCAAACAAATCCTTCTGTATAGCACCAAAAAGGTTGCAAGCCAATAATAAAGCAAATAAGTACTCTAAAAATATTTGCTAAAAAGCAGAGTGGGAAAAAGTTCAGGCTGGGATTCTCTGCAGTTCCTTCTCCACTTTTCCCCTCTACAGCTGTTTGTTCGTGATGAAATGTGAAGAATGATTCAGCCAACAGGATCCTTTCACTTGTGCCCCTCACTAGACTGAGGGAAAATAACCTAGGAATCAATTTCCCATCAAAACTTTGGGCTTTGGGAATCCGTTGTCTTGGCTGAAATCCAGCTCAAGCACTTTCTCTGAATATTCAGAGCCTCGTCACAGGACTATCATTACCTACTTATTTGTTCCAAAAAATCACTACAACACTCTGGTATCTGCTAAGGAAGATCCCACAGCACAGGAGAGAAGGGGCACCACAGGGACCACATCACTTGCCTCCCACAAAGAAACAAAATACTCAGACCTCACCACACTGCTTGCCTTGGGAAGTTCATGTGAACATGCCTCGACACTGCAGACCAAGTTATTAGCAAGAATAAAAAGCTCCTTTTTTCAGCCTGTGGTAAGGCTGTTAGTTCTAAATAGAAGGGTATCACTGAAGAGTTTCAATCAACAAAGTATTTCAACATGCACCTGTGACTCACAGGCTCTGTAAATGGTCCAAGTGTAGTGAAATACTGCGGGAACTAGAGAAAAAACTCTAGTGCACAAAAAAATCAAATTGCAGCATGCAACAAATCTACTCAGCACCACTATTCTGCTGTCATTTTAGAAACAAGAATAGAGAACTGAACGAATATCAGGTTAGATACAACAGCTTGCAGGATTACCGAATCGCACCTGAAAATATACTGGTTCTCACACATACTATAGGGTACTCAACCTGAATTCTCAAACAAGTTAGAATTCACTTGTTAAAGAGAACAATTTAAACCCAGAAGGATACAAGAAATCAAAACCAGCATACAACTGCAGTGTCATATTTTCAATATAAATTAGGTATCAGGTATCTAGAAATTCAAAAGCAATGTTCCTACTAACCACAGTTAAAACACTACAAATTATGGCTTCAGGCAATATTTAGTATGTTCTAAAACTGTGAATTTATACTTCGTATCATAATGCCACAGATTACGTAGTGGATGAGTAAGAAAGGAAAATTATTTTTGCTTTAAAGTAATGCATTGTTATTAGAGCTTTTTACTCTAACTACTTTTGTGCAATAGAAAGTTTGGCGGGAAAACACCGGCAGTTTTGACAGCTGAGTAGAGGTGTTCAATATTTATACCATTGTAATTGTTGCATTACATGGCAACATCTAAGTCCCAGTTGACTTTCTACTTGAACCATTTCTGCCTTCTGGAAAATATGAGCATAAGTGCATTGACTGTGCTACCTACGCATTTTGCAATCTGTTACTGGCCGTAAGACTCAGTCACTCAAAATTAATTACTTTATACTTTGTATTTTTAAATATAAACTGCACTGAACAAATGCATTCAAAGTAAGAACCTGACCTGGGTACAGAAAAATTACAGAGAAGCAAGAGAAAAACAAGTTCTGTGCACATTGTTGATAAAATTATCAGTGAAAGTTAACTGTGTTACAGAAGTCCAAACAGATATTCACACAGTACATTACTCAGCAGAAAGATGGACTGAAAGCCATTCATCTCTCTCAAAGCAGTTAAACGGGGCGGG
>VWZZ01007516.1:77616-89137 GCA_013399095.1 Psophia crepitans | reverse complement strand
GAAGTTGTTAAAGGACTAGGCTTCATAATGTTAGATTCTATAACAATTCATTTGTAAATGCTGGATGTGTGGATACCCACAGGGCACCAGAGATTTCCAGCTTCTCCATTGGACACTTCAGGGGGCACCCCAGGCTGAGCCAGAAAACACCAGTTAAAGCAAACAACTAGGACAGGATTTTGCAGCCGTGTCCAGGTGCTACAGACACAAGCATAAAGTACTGGGTAAGTCAAGAAAACATTAAGTGGTAGAACATGCAGCCATGCTGGAAGCAGCTCCATTAACTTTGGCAAAAATTCACTATTGGTCTTTTTGCCACTATTGCTTCATAGCCCTGAAATGATACACTTCTGCCTTTTCATTATCAGAGCAAAAGCAAAGGTGGCTCCAGAGTCTACTTTATTCTAGACCATTTTGTGTGCAGATGCATCACATGAAACTTTCTTCCTAGCCTTATTTGTGGACATCCACTAGTCTGAATGTCACTTTATAAGTGTTTAACTCATTAATTCCCTCATGCTAGTCAAAATACAAAAGAGGAGGGAAATAATCTACAAACTGAGACCAGATTCCATTTTCTGGCTTGCTGCAGCAATGCTTTCCCTACAGAACAAGGTAGTCTGAGATTTACTACTTGCCATAAAGCATCTATGAAGATTTTAAAACTACATATTGGACACTGAGGCATCAGAGGACCACCTGGCTTAGGCTCACTTTTATCAGCCTTTCACCAGCAACTGATAAATAATTGAAGACTTATAAGTAGAAAGCCCGTGAGTTGGGAACTGTGGACAGGAAATTGAAAAACATTGTTCATGAAAAACAACAGAAGATGGCTTCTGCAAACCTCCATTACTGATTCTCTATTCACCTTTCTTAAGAATTAGTTAAGTTTCTGGGAACAGTACAAAGAAGCTTTAGCTAACAACCAGCAACATTGATGCTGTGTTTATAAAGAACCTTGTGCTGTTTGGTAAAGCAACTTAAAAAGTCCATAGAGATGTCTGTTCTTCCTCAGGTTAGTTGTGCTTCAGGAGACTGGTCAAGTTGTGTGTAGGCTGTAAAACTTTTTTTTTTTTCCCCCTTTATTTTTACCCTTTTAATTTCCTTTCCAACATAAATGCAGACTGTACATAGTATCTGAAACACTATTACATCAAAGCAATATAAAGATTACACTCATTCTAACAAATACTCTTTTTTTCTTAAATACTGTAAAAAACTGTATTAGTCTAGCAACTATCTCACAGGGCCACTGAATGAAACACAAGATGAAGCCTGCTTGTTGCAGGAACTGCTTTCAGCTGAGCAGTTTAAGGTAAAAACACCACAGCAAAATGTTTCAACAGATGTTTCAGTGTGTCTAGAAAGATGTTATCTTGAATTCTAGAATTATTTTCTTTTATGTTCACATGTACTGCTGAAAATTCATGAACAAAGTATTTCAAATGCAATCCTTTCAAGTCTATTTAAATAAATGGTGCTCAACATCAAAAACAAAACATGCTGTCAACAATTTGTACAAAGGTAAAGGTGAAAAATAGAATTTGATTACAAAAGAATTTAACACTATCTGTACACCACAGATAACGCTTTTCATAAGATTATCACCATTCTAATGAGATGTTATCTCTTCATTCATAAAGCATACATTTTCTGTGTACTTCTACACAATAATTAGTGGCTTTATTGTACTTCCTACTTTAGTGTGAACAATTAAGATATTATACAGTGACTCAACTGAGATGAATGAGGGGGAAGCTTATGCATGTTATTTTAATGAAAAGATATGTTACTTGCTACCTACAAGAGCCAAGAAAGGTAAGTGGTAGAAGCCCCAGCTTAGACTCTTTTGGACATAAACTCAGGAATTTTAATGTGTATCTTGATAAAGCTACATGAGTCTCCATGTAGGTTATTCACACATATTATGGCACTTGGACTGTGCTAACAGGTATTTAGTTACCTAAGATATCTAGGCTAAAAAAGGTCTGCTAAAATTAGTAATTTCTGTCACAAAACACTTCTGTCCCAACCTTCAAAACCCATTTCCCTGAAGTTGCACCAAAATACAATTGTTCATATTTCACATTATTTGAATAATGTGCCTTTGACAATGATGTCAGTTTTAAGTTTCGATCTCTAGTGATGTGTGAACACAAAGGAAGGCAATCTTACCCACTTTCAACAAAACAAAGTGTCTCCTACTCCTTAGTAATTTTAACATGGGGTATCGATACTTGTGTATCCATGCTTTTGTTGGACTAAAGTCTTTGAAGTAATTACACATACTAAGAAAGAAGTCCAAATTTAATTCAAGGCAGCTTACAATGGTAGCTTTTTCTCCATGTAAGGCATTATTCTGACATCTACTGGCCTGGTATCCAACCATACATTTTAATACACTGCATTTGTTATTAAAAAGGAGCATATATATTAACCCAAAAAGATAAGAACAATTAAAGGAACACAAATGACATACATTTAAAACAGGCCCATGTATTTTCATATAAATCTCACAACCCTACCGGTATTTTGGTAGGTTTCTATTGCTTTTTAACTCATCTCAACTACTGTATATTATGAGGCTTTAATACAAGCAGCTTTAGGGAAGAAAGTTACATGTGGCACGGAAAAGAAAGCTGTGACAAGTAAAAAAAAAAAAAATCCAAGAAGCTTTTTTAAAAAAAAAATCTTTACTTGCAAAATTAAGCAGCATGCTATTTTGTGATTTATACTTGTATTTAAAAAGACTAATTAGACCAAAATAAAAATAAAAACCTAAAAATGGCAATTCTATAAATAATGAAAATTTTGATTTCACTAGACTTTAATGAAAAACATTTGGTAATTAAATACTTGCTACTGTTCATTACGTTGATGAACTTTATTAGGGTTAAAACTATAACAAAGTTCATCCTAAAACATTTTGCAATGCAAAATTATTTTCCCTCAAGGAGTGTCTCAAATTGAATGCTAAGAATTACAAGCAATCTTCAGAAGCAGACACTCACGTTCATAAAACTTTATACATCTTTTCAAACTAAGATATTTATACTACTAAAATCAAACATGCATCACTTCCCATACATTCTGGTATCATGATTTATATTACATTATGTAACACCATTCTTCTAAACAGCAGCAGTTTTATCATACGTTTGCTCCATTTTCTTTGGATTTCTGATCTTTATCTTCGTTCTTCACAATATCCTTTAAAACAAAAAGGAGAGAGGATAATATGAATTCTAAAAGTGATACTTCTCAAATGAACTGTAAAACAGCACGAGACAAAGATATTGTTTGCTGTCAGCTTAAAATATTAGGTAAACTCATCACTTAGTTTAGTTATAACCAATTCATATTTCCAGTATCTTCCTGAAAAAAATTGAGGGGGCCAGAAATTAAATGTCACCTAAGCACTTCTGAAGAGCAACACAAAGAACAGCCCCAGAAGCTTCACTTTATAGTCTAAAGGTTTGGGGGTTGTTGGGTGTTTCCTAACCCCCCTCTTTTTTTTCCCCCTTCTTGGTTGGTTGCTGGTTTTTAATTTTTCTTTAAGAGCCAAGCAAAAACAGTTTGTGCAAAATCCATTAAATTAGGATAGTAGTAACAGTTCTCACATAAAATACTTATATTGGTCAAAGCCATCTGAGGACACTAGGCTTAAAAGACATTTTCGTCTCAGAAATACCAGACAGAACGAGCATGGCTATTTAACTGCGCCAAGACCACAGCAAAAGAGGGTTATGCAGTGCCTTCAGCAGCCAGTTCCTGTGCAGTAGCAGGTCTACAACATGTAGTGAAGCAGAGGAGTGCATGACAATACTGATGACAGATGGTTGCAAGGTACTGTCAGTTTAATAAGCTACAGTGACTTATATGATGCATCACTTGTATCCTACAAGGGGGGGAAGTTCTAACATTTGTCAAGTTTTCTGCCTTTTTTTTGTTTTGTGTGTGTGGTTTTATTTTTGTTTTAGAGCTTTTTGCAGATGTTATTATCTTTTCAAAATAAACGTAGACAGAAGTAGAAGCAAGGCTCCCTCATAGTAGCAGTTTGCCACTCTGTAGCTTTCATAACCTACTTCTACTCATCCTTACTTAACGGGCTCCCACAGCACACCTAGGGAATATGCAAGTATCTTTCTGCACAGGGACAGAAATTCTCTGGAGCATTATGTGCTTTGTTTGAAACTCATTTTACTGAAATACCACCACACAAGTTGAAATACTTTGTTGTGCCTTGAAAAATGACTCCTAACTGATCAAACAGAAGAGCAGATTTGAATTGTTGGGGATGGACAACATCAGGACAGGAAATCATTAAGATGAGATTTACATTAATATTTATACATTTTTAAAAACATTTAAGTCAAAACCATGTGTTTCATAGCTTAGAAAAAAATACATTTTATTTGTTATGTTTAAATAATCAGTATCACATTGAGCATCTCATATATATGTTAAGATACTACTGCCCTGAATTAATGTGAAAATTCTTTATTCTGAAGATTTTTATTCTAAAGGTTTTGTCCTGATAATTTAGTCTACAGGAAGCCTGTGTACAATAAAAAAAAAATTGAATTAAACATCTCTAACCTGTTTAAGAACACTCTGAATTTCATCCATAACAGTAGCTAAATTTTTGATTGTCTTATTCAGCTGACCCTCAAATTGCAAATTTTTATCATCAGAGATCTTCAAATTTTCTTGCAGTTGGCCAAGGTCCTTTTTCACTTCTTTGAGCTCCGCAGATAGACTTTTGTTAGAATTCTCCAGTTGTAGCATGGTCTTTTCATCCTCATCTTAGGGGATAAAAAAAAGATAAAGAGTCTTTCAGCATGGTGAATGTGGTACTCAACAACAGTTGGTATGCAAGTTCAAAGGGGAAACTAGAAAATAAAAGTTTATGGTAAACAAACAGCTAAGAAATTTATATCACAAGTATTACTCAAATTGATTTATCTACTTAAAAAAAGTCTTAGCCTCTTGCATCCATGGAAGTACCACCTTCAAAGTAATGTCCCACCTGTTTTTTCTTCTAGTAACTGAAGTTTTTGTTCTATCTCTGCCCGCACTCTCTCACTCTTCTCCAGCTTCTGTAAAAGGCTCCCAACATCCACCATAGCTCCATTGTACACAATGAGGCCGACATTTTCTTCTATGGCTTTTGATTCTTGCTTTATAGTAGGCGATGGTAACAGTAATCTGTTTCCTGTATTAGATTAAGTAGCATTAGGAAATAGTCATTGTTGTTTTTCAGTTCTAGTGACCAACCTCAAAAACTTCTCAGAAGAATAAATTCCTAAAAGAATAAACAGAGATTCGTTTGCTGGTCTATCCATCACATTTCTGTCCTCCCTCCTTACCCCAAATCCCTCTCCCCTCAAAAAGAAGCATGATCTTTCATGACATTCTTCTATGCCTTTCTGCAGTAATTTGTCTTCAAAAATCAGGCTATGTTCTACTACCTGATCCTCTTGACTGCAAAACTGCTGCGAATGAGAAACGTTGTTCATCAATATTCAGCATTAACCCCTGTCCTCCTTTCTGTTCCAAGATACTAAGATTTATCCTATAGGTGCAACAAGATCTGTTGGAAGCCAGAAATACTGTAATTTATGAACTGCCCAAGATCTACTTCTCCAAACTAGCAGGTTCCCTGCAGACCTGCATTAGTTTCTGCAAGAAAGCAAGTAACTCAGAACCCTCATTATCATTCGCACAGAAACATCTCTGGAAGTCTGCGGCATAAGGGAAAAAGTAATACCACCTAACATATCTTCCTGTAGCTCTTCGGACTCTTCTTGATTTTCTTCATCTTTAGAAGTATCCGTTAGTCTTCTATAAAAGCAACATTCTCTAAGCACTACTTTATTAAGTAGCTTCTTGACCTAAAACACAATCATGGAAAGAAACACAGTGTTACTTAATACACAGACATTCTGTTACCTAAACAAGAATGTTTTAACTTTGAAAACTTGAAGAAATTGCTTTTGAAACTAACAGACTGGGGCTTAAACTGAAAACAAGCTAGGGGAAAAAGGAAAAAAGATACAATTTTGAGACAAAAGCTACACATACAATATGGGCATATTACGAGCTGCAAACTTCACCTTTTCATTCCAAGAGAACTTACAAAAGATAAAACTAGTATTCCATTGTAAATATGAAGTGGCTACACAAAAACTTGGAATCAAGTATATACTTGATAAGATATAAGCCTTTAGAAGCTAAACTATATTCCTCCCACTTAAAGCTTTCCTGTAATATTTTCCAAGAGAATTCTATTACTATACAAAACCTGAGCACGTGACAGGTGTAGTCCAAGAGTGTAAAGTATCTCCTCCATGTCCTTCTCCAGAAGATATCCACAATGACTTTGATCAAAATAAACAAAAGCCATCAGAAGATCCCTGTTAACAGTTACCATCTGCGTCTTGTCTTTCTCCTACGGAAAATTCATTATGGGATCATCAGGACATTAAAATATAATCTTCTCACCATCTACTAAAAACACATTAGCTTTTCAGTTAATAAATGTTTTCCTCTGTTTCTTTTATTGTTACTTTCAGTCGAGTGATTAATATAGTTAGCATTTATCCACTGAGCTCAAACATAATGTAAGCAAGCTATGTAGGACAAGTAATCTATCACATACTTAAAAGAATTACAGCACAATGGACAGTAACAACTGTTAGAAACACTTTCCTTTTATTCATGCTAATATGTAACAATTTTTGAAGAATTAACTTAATTGAACAAGTAATAGTAAACATCCCTTCTCCTCCCAATCATATGTTTTACTGAATGACTGTTTTCAAAGTGAAATCCCCATAAACATGTAACAAATGAGCATCCAGCTCTCACAGCTACAGCAGTTCTGCAGACTGTGTTTTCCCATTTTTCCTTCAAGAAAAAATAATAAAAAAAAAAATCAGAAGCTTGTTTTATTCTTGCATTTATAAAGAAAGTTCAAGTGTAACAAATCAAACTTATGCTGTTCCTTGATCTGAACTGTGGAGGCAAGCCATTTTCTCATGACTCAAAAAGTATCCGTTTTCCTCCAGGGAGATGTAAAAACATCACATAATGAATCCAAGCTTCACAACTGAAAAGCTGGTTTATCCATCAAGCTAAGCTTCTGCTTTTCTTATGTAAGAATACAGCAGTTGAAAATAATGGATAAAATAATCACATCTGCTGCCTCTTATGTGTACACACAGCAGTCGTCCTCACACCTTTCAGACAGAACAGTATTTTGTAAGTTTTTCCAACAGCTTTCAACCAAGGAATCTTAAAATATAAGCAGGCTGTAAGCACCTTACCCAAAGCTGTCACATGTCCCCTAACTTCTATATACACTTAATGTTTCTGTCCAGAAGTGCTGAAGGAATCAAGGAATGCAAATAGGTCTTATAATAAAGTTAACCTCTATTTATAGGATACCTCTAACAAGGTTATGTGTAGTTGTTAAGAAAGGTGTTAATTACTTTATCTTTAGATGACCTCTCTTTACAATGCCTGTTTCCCTCTCTTCTGTCCTCCCGTTTGTTCATTTCTTCTTCCTCCCGGTCTGTAAAACAGAAAGAAAATTCAATACACCCACAGCAAACTATTCAATAACTATTATCTCAAAATGCATATGCTCATTGGAAAAGTTTGCATAAACCCCCAAATACCGGAAATTAATACATTTCCCTGAAAAATAATTTTTAAAAAAGGCGTTTAAGTGAGTCCTATTAAATTTTGACACTTCTCTGGTCTAATTTTAATGTAAACCATCTGCAATGCCCCCCCCCCCCATGTTTCTTTAACACACACAGGATAGAAGAGCCAGAACAAATGCTAATTAGGCCAAAATGAGGTCCACCAACATCACTAGCTATTTAAGTGCTGTGCAGAAAATTACCACAACTCTCCCTTCATGAGGCTTGGCAGAGTCTGCATTCAGCTATGGTTATTTCCATTAGGACAAAGTCAATACTATTTCGTCTCAAATATCTTTTGTATCATAAAACCCCTATCAACTACATAATTAAGCATGTGTTTATACTCATGCCTGAGTGAGATATTACTAATCCTATGACTTAGATTCTCCGAGAAGTTACAGATCACATTGCTTATAAGATGTGAATTACAAACTGCAGGTTTTTTGTTTAAAGGTGGACAGTACAGTAAAACTACATCTAAAATTAAGAGAGAAAGAGGAATACGACAATTGCAGGGACAGATCACAGCATGCAGCTCTGTAGCTTATATGCAAGTTTTTGGACAGAGAATCATGTAAGAAGTTCAGCTTTAAGATCACCTGCCTTATGAGGAAAGCTTTAGAAAAAACTAAGTATCACAACATTTGTCTACAACGTTTGCCAACACGTTTTTGAGAAACAATATCTTTCTCCTGTACCTCCATGGCAAATTGGATTGTTCTCAGCAACTCTGACTGGGAATGGCACAAGTTGGACAGATTACGGGAAGTACAGAACAGACAAGACTGCGGCACTCTCACAGCCAGATTATAAGCAAGAAAGAGTTATTTTGGAAACCACAGATTAGCACCGATTTTAAGGCTCGTGCAGTACTCTGCCAAAAATACAACTGAAAATGCTGGTTAGAAAAATGCTGGGACTGCAATATCTAAGCAGTTCAAACCCACACCTCCAGCAAAAACACTCCACAAAAAGACAAAAACCTCAAAGAAGTACAAATCAAAAAGCATACACCATGTCTTACACCTTTCTGAATCTCCTGAGTAGGAAAAGATGGCTACTGCTGCTCCCCTGGAGACAGAAAAGTTCCCCAGCCCCTTTCCCCATTTCTTCAAACAAACACAGGTCCACCCAAACAGAAATCAGCTCCTCATAACATCATGTAAAGACCAGCCCACACTGCATTCTGGCCTAACAAAAACAGGATGACATTTCAGAACTGAGGAATGGGAAGTTTAGGCACTTAAAAGTGGCTTGGTTTTTCCAGAGGTGCTGAATACTCACATCTCCTACTGACTTCAATGGGAGTTGCGAGTGGTCTGCATTCTGAAAAAAATAAAACCACTTCTATATGCATGCCTCACTTTGAGTACCACAGCTAGTTCATATTAACTATGTTCATACAATGCCTAGCATAAAGGCACTTACATTTTAAGTAGACCTGGTCAGAATTACTAAAATAAAATTAGTCTAATAATGCAATTTTAAATTGCGTAGTTCCAGTGCATTCTCCAGCTTGACAGAACGTACTCAGTGGCAATTAAAAAGTTTCTGAAAGCCATGAAATTCATAATTCAAGATACCTTCATCTTCATCTTCAGCATCTTCTGCCTCCATTGGATCATATTCTTCTTGATTATTGTCATCTTCAGTTTCTTCTTCATCTTTAGAGTCATCTTTCCTTTTATCTTCCCTCTGTAACAAAAGTTCATAAAAAGTTTATACAGTCAGAACTAAAAACCAGGAAGGTAAAAACCTCATGACCATGCATTCAAGATTTGCTTATGTTTAGTCACTTAAAAAACCCCAATACAAATCTATGTGATATAGCTGAGCATTAAAATACCCCGAAAACACCTGTAAAGGTTTAAATTACTGAATATGACTGAAAATAGATTGAGTCAAAAAATCAGTTAACTCACACAAGACCTGAGTTTTTGAAAGCAATAAAGTAAAATTCAAATAGGAACAGTTTAATATTGATCCAGACAGGATACTACTTCATATGAGCTAGCTGCAGACCTTCTTTTCATCTCTATCTTCTTTTTTGTCTTTATCATCTCCAGATTTTCTCCTCTTCGGTTTTGGATCATCTGTTTCATCATCTTTTTCTTCTTTTTTTTCTTTTCTCTCATCTTTTTTGCCTTTTTTGTCTTTTTTGTCCTCCCTCTCTGGGAGAGAAATCAGTGCTTTGTAAATTCTGACACCAAAATCTCTCTGAAGCATTTCATTGAAGAGTTCTGCAAACAATGATACCTGCCATAAAGAAGAATGAAAAGAGAAATAACAAGAAGTTTTAAAATATATCTTAAAAATTTGTATACCTATGATTAAATAGCTATGAGGTGCTATCTTACCAACTTGAACCATGTCAGAATTGCAGTGTCAGATTTCTTACTATCTGCTTTGAATATGGAAACCTTAAACTACTTTATAAAAATGTTTCTTTCCTGTACTGCAGTAGCTTAGTACCTACACCAGCTGTATAAATTATAAACTCAATTCCTTATCTGAAGACCTGCACGTTTCTTCTGGATATCATACAGTGCTATTGTATACCATGTAGCAAAGCCTGGACATTTTTTCTAGGTATTGCACAAAGAAACTAATTTATTTAGGTTTTATTTTGCCATGCTATCATAAACTTTTACAATTTAAAAATACCGCAGTTATCACAGAGAATATAAAAAAAAAAAGGCCAGTACCACTAAATACCACAGCTAAATTACCTCAAAGGAATGTTCTTTATTATCTTCTAATCTGTAATCCAGAAGAACACTAAGAGACATAATGCTACAGTCAAACTTCCCACTCTTTGCTGCCCAGTTTGGATGTACAATGATTGCTGGTTCGTCAGGCAAGATATATCGTCTCTCCCGCCGCTGGCGTTCCATTTCTTCTTGACGTTTTCGTTCCTCTTCCTAAAGAGATGCAAAAAATCCCCCATACAGTATATTTCAAAGCTCAATTTTCAGCCTAGCTATTAGTTTTTAGGACTCACTACTTTGAAGAAAGTGAAGGAAAGCCTAAGCTGCTGAATGCAATACAGAAGACAAGTCACAGACTAGAATTTCCAGAACGTGTACTGTGTCTACTGCCAACACTCGCCTTGGACAACTGGAAACTTGAGCAGCACAAAGCAGGACACGCAGTGCTGTTTAGCCCGCAGAGCAACGAGTACCTTCCAACTATCTTCTGGTGCTTACCACAGCATGTTTACTTGAGACTGGAAGGACTCAAGCTAGTTCATGTCAAGAAATGGTATGCAAACTAGCAAAGGAGTTAATGCTCCTGAGTGGTCTTTTATTTGTTTAGGGGTGTTTCCAGAGCTGTATAGTACTGTAAGCTGTCTTCTTCCTTACATAGCAAGAGTAAAGGCTTTGTATACCATCTTCCCAAAGATATCCAACACAGCTTTAACAATTACCAGATGACAATTTACTGGGCTCTTGATTACAGGAAATGCAATGTCTGTAGATACAACTGATGCAAATCGAAACAAAAGGTTAAAAAACGGAAAATACCAAGCAGCTTACTGATTGCCAAGAGAGAAATATTAAAGCCTTATGAGTATGGAATGGTCATGGCAGAGCTGCTGCTTTTTTAAAAAAAAAAACAAGCACAATCAAAAGTTCCTCTCCTAATCTTAAAGAAAATTGTGGCAAGAAACCCCCCAATAGCTGAAGCCCATTCAAGCTGCAGAAGGCAGCAGCTGACAGAATCAGCAAGTACATGGCCTTTGCTCCCTCAACAAGGTTTACAGAGATTTTATATATATATATATATATATATATATATAAACTTTA
>VWZZ01007516.1:57432-76885 GCA_013399095.1 Psophia crepitans | reverse complement strand
ATATAAACTTTAAATATATATATAAAAAATTCAGATCATCCTGTACAGGTAATACACAAAAGGCAGGTTCAAAAGCAACTAACACAGAATACAGTCTTCAGACATTTATGCCCCTTTTCTGTGGTTGAGCTTTGGCCTTACTGCACAGATCTTATTTATCCTCATGAAATAGCAAAACAGACTAAGTAGTACTGAAACTACCACTGGCAAAACTGAGAAACTTCAATACACAGGGATTTTATCCAAAAGCAAAAATTAAACCTTCATAGTAAGGGAAAACAAACCTAAGCAAACCATAAGCCACGTGAATAAAGAGGATTGTGTGAGACACTATAACCTCCTACAAACTGGAACCTGCCCTCCCCTCCATTTCCACAATAATTCCCTAAGGCTTGTACACCACTTAAAGCCACTACAACTAAATAGCTACTCTTCATGTAGGTATAAGAAGTTAGGATCTTGTTAAGTGCATTTACCTGTTCTCTAGCAGAGTTTTTTCTGACGAGTTTGGGATTTATTTTTCCTTACATTTAAGGTCTGACATTAATTCAGACCCCTTAGTGCAGTTGCACATTTCAGCTGACTTTGCTGATATAAGAAACTCAAACTTGCCAAGATTTCATTCCAATTCAGCAGCTCAAGTTACAGCAAGAGTTCCCAGTACAGTCATCTGAGAACTACAAAATCCCAACACAACTAGGCATATTCCTGTACTTTTTATACTTATATAATTTATACATATTTTATATATAATATTTTATGTATATTTAGTAAGACTTAAACCAAATGTGTCCAAAGCCTAACTAACCTCTTTGTCATCTTCAGATTTCCTATCCTCCTCCTCTTCCTCTTCTTTCTCAGACTTCTCTAGCTCCTTTTGCTCTTCTTTTTGTTCCTCTACTTTCAGCTGCTTTGTCAGTCGAGCTATCAACTGAGATTTCAGTCCTTTAGAGCTAAGGGTTCGACTTTCTAATTCTTTGCGAAGGTCATTTACCTGGTAAATAAAAGCTCTGTTAAGTGGTATCAACCAGTGACATTGCAAAACACGTGATTAGCAGAAAAGGTGAAGTAAAAATTAAGAGCACTGAAAAGTCAACTGTATTTTTTTAACTCTGTACTGAAACCCACTAGTAGTTACTGATATCAAACATAATACATTTAAAATCCTGTTCTCAAAGAACCCCTTTTTGAGGGATTTTTCACAGGGGCAGGGAAAAGGATTTTACTGTAGTAAAATAGTTTATTATTATTAATTCTTAGTTTCCAAGGAAAACTTCTTATTGCATCTCCCAACATACATTTTTGTAAAATTATTGCCTTTTTAAACTAACATTAAAGTATTTTAGACTCAACATTTTTTAACACAAGTAGACACTACCAGATTACTGCAGAACTTTCATTTTCCAGTTAATGTATCGTATGTGATACACTTTAACTGTACAAAGCTCAAAATAGTTTCAATTAGCTGTATTCACTTACTAAAATCAGGAGTCACACTTGCATAATGCGGTATCACTTCTAATACCTATAAAATCAGCAAGGAAGATAAAACTCTCCTAAAGGTTTTTTGGTCAGTTCAGGAAATACACAGTTGTATTTTGGGTTGTGCCTTAAAAATTAAAATATACAACAATCAAGTTTTAAGAAAAGTGTTAAGTTACCTTCATCGTTTTGGGATCCAGTTTAGACCAATGTGTAGGTGTAGAGATCTCTTTAGCTTCCCCATCATCCTTTTCCTCTTCATCCTGACAAATAAAATTTAGAAATTATCATTCAGAAGGCTTGAAAGAATTTAAGTTATTTTTAAAATTTTGTTGCTGATCTGTGCAAGGTCACAACTGTTTCAGATAGTCTTCTCCTAAAGTTATTATTTAGACAAGTTCACACACACATTCTACCACTTTATAAATGATCACAGTGCCACTCAGCCAATACAAGCCAGATCTGTGGAACACAAAAGGGTGATAAGCAACACCACAAAGAATATCGGGGTTACACAGACACTGCTGGTCTCCATTAACCACACAGTGTGTGATCTTCCCCCAGATTTTAAATTCCCCAAATTACTTTGTTCAGTCAGACCTTCCCTTATTCCAAGATGCTGATCAGCCACATGGCCTGAAATTCAGATGTTTCAGACTAGTGTTTGTTCAATTTCAAATATCACAGTTAGAACTGGCCACAAGAGAGAATTTAGAAATTTTAGAAAATGGCAAAATGTTTAAGAGACAGCTATTCATAAACTGCATCTCACTCAACAACTGGTCCCAGATTCCAGCAACTATGTCTATGATAAAAAATTTTCTGCGCATCATAAGCACAATTTAATTCCATTTGTGATATCAGCATACACATTTAACATTAGTGAACTAGCTGAAAAAAATAAAAAACAACATTCACTACACTGCTGAAAGCTGGTTTACCAGTCATTGTTACCAGTTATGTTCCTCCTATGTATGTATGTTGTGTAGCATGTGGTGTGCATTTTGTGCCTGTGTTCCTGTGCCTGTGAGAAGCAGAAATAGAAAAAGGGATTAGCGTTCAGTGCCTGTTCTCCATCAGCCTCCTTGCGTTCACCCTGAAGCTTCTCGACCAGCTGCTGCTTGTATCCTCGGGAGAGGGTTTCCCACTCTGAGCGGGTGGGAAGGCAATGCCAAACATCCGGGAAAAATAAAACCACTGTCTCCACATGAGCTGGAACTGTACGCCCCTTGTGGGTCTCCTCAGGGCGATGGTAGCGAATCTCTGCAAAACGGTACCTGTTGCAAGGGAAGAAGCATGTTGGAAAAAAAATTCTACAATACATTTTAAAGAGCCTAGATCACTTGTAGCACATCAAGTAAAGAAACTTTGCTGCAAGACCTTGAAGTTTATCTAAAGAAAAAAATTATGGAAGCCATATTTTCTCTTTTGGCACACTGTAAAAAGGTATTACAATTGAAAAGGAGGAAAACCAACAGAATTCTTTTTTATGTAACTTGTTGTTTAGCACACATAGGTTTAATGCGCAAATAAAGTTGCTGAAGCACTTGAAGTGTAGCATATGATACTTTCCTGGTATTAGTAAAACCGCAATGAGTGTGAACACAGAACAAAATCTCATCAAGAGAAAATATGGCTGTATAACAAACGGCTATTTATTTATAACAAAAGAACAATGAAATGAAGTTCTCTTGACGATCTTCTCCAGCTATGCACAAAATGAAAAATATTTTCAATGCACATTCATTAAAAAAATTACAGCATAACGTGTCAAAATAAATCCAGAATTTTTAATTAGTTCTTAATGCAGTATTCAGCACAGTTGGCACCAATCAAGCTTATAACAAAACAGAACGTCCTTTGAGTAGTTTACCTGCACTACCAAGAGCAGCAGACAAAGGAAAAGAGGTTTTTCCGTCCTTTTTTTTCCAAACTTCTGGTAACAGACAAGTATTTCTACAGCATAATTTGTTTTGCAGTACAGTACTTACCATTGTGTGCACACACTTAAGTCAATCCCTGTAAGAGCCTTGCAACAACGAATAGCCGTCTTTATCAGCACGGAAGGGTCCTTTTCTGGATCAGGTCCATCCAGTGATGGGGACCAGTGTCCTCCAATAGCCATAGCTTCATCTTTGCCTTTCATACCCACTAAAAACTAGACAAAAAGAGTCTTCTGAATGTTCCCCTACTAGGGGTAGAGAGTCATTTTCCCAAAACACAAAAAACATTTCATAGCACATACACTGAAATCCATGAGTAAACTGTCACATTATTTTGAAATCTGAAAGTCAGTCAAGAAAGAGTTCAGTTATTTTTTTCCACAGAGTATTTCAGTAATGGAATAGGTTTAAAACATCATCACTCGTTCTTGTTTGCAAGACTTTCCATCAGGTTTCTTTACTGGTATAGGCTTGTTCCTTTGCAATTAAAGTCTTCTAAGACAAGAAACAGATACTAATTTAAACAGTGTCTTAATTCCAATACATATTTATAGAGGTTCCTATTTAAAAGTGATAAAGCAAAGCTAAGACCACAAGAGCATTATATCTATAAATTCAAGTACTCCCATTTGCTTAAGATGATGGAGTTTAATTGGCAAAAAAGTGTATGTTGTTCTGAAACACCATAGGGCTTACAGTTTGTTCAGTTCAACAATAGTTAAATTTCACTTAATACAACGGTTACTTAACTGTTGCTTCATTTGTATTCTCTTCACAGCTGAGCCCTTAAAACAAGAAAGTCTTAAGTGCTTGTAAAAACAGCCTAACAAAGTCCATTGTTAGGTAATTAATATAGGTTTCTCCCAATATCTATTGTTGACTAAGCTGAAGCAGTAGTAAATGTGAAATCAGTGAAGATGGAGCTCATATAAACTGGAAAAAGAATTGAATTGACATATAAACTAGGCCATCATTTATCTGCCTACAAACTCCTCCTTATCAACAAGTATTTTAAAGCTTTACTGCCAAAAGTGTCTGGCATTGAAGCATATTTACCTTTACAAGTCTAGCAGGATGCTGAAATCCATCACGAAGTTCTTGGGGATCTTCAGCCAGAGCACATGACTTGTGATAGAGGTCTTCCATGCTAGGACTAGCCATCAACATCACCTGTTGTGTAAGTCAGATCAGTCTTGTTTGTGAAGGTCTCCCACTATGACTGGTAAACAATGACTGCAACTTGCAAACACATACATACCCAGGACTTTCTCCTTAACGTCACAAAAAAATCAGAACAAGTAAAGGTAAAATAAAATGGTAGAACTCAGTGTTAAAGTGTCTGACAAGGACCATTTTCCCTCTGTCCCATATGGATGCAATGTGTGATCTTATTTTAAAAAATAAACCGAAAGCATATAAAAGCAACGTGCTTTGCATGTTATCACTATATGCCAAATACTCTAAGCACACTGAGTACGTTTCTGGTTTCAGTAACTGACTCCTTCCATTTTGTCACAATCCAAGACAACTGACCAACACATTCAACTGCATCCCTGTAGCATCCCATTAGCCCAGTCAAATCTAACAAGGTTGCTTTATATTCTCAACAAGTTAATATTATGAAACAGGATGCTACACCTCAGTTACTGAATATATTTTGAAGCTTAACCTTCTGAAAAAGAGCTCTTGCTCTGCATCAGTAGACTGAAAAAACAACAGCATGTCTGATACTTGAGCCAAGGCTTCAGAGTTTTTATACACAGAAGGCAAACTCTTTCAGAAATACCGGCAATAAAGGCAGTTTTGTTTCTAAAACTATCTTTAACATGAAATACTTCTAAAACAGATTGACCTGGATATCTCAGACCTATTTTAATGCTGCTTTCAAATGGAGCAGGTTTTAAGATGATGTTTTGACAGTGAGGTCTTTTAGACATCATTACAGCCCCTGATGCAGCATTTTTTTTTACATTCAGATAATCCCAATATGCTCAATCTACTTTCAACAAAATAGTAAATATTGAGATAAATCTGAAAGAAGAAAATGAAGTTATCACTAAACAGAAGAGCACAAACTGCACAGAAAGGACCTTTGAGGAATAATTTTTTTATTTTTTTTTTTAAAAGGCTCTGTTAACTATTCAGAATGAATTGCCTAAATGCATTCCGAGATCTTGTAGGAGCTGGCTTGCATTCCTATAATCAGATCGGTGCTACTAGGTGCAGAGAATGGAAGAGACCTCAGTGAAAACAAGGTTTAGGACAGCTCCAGTAACAGAAAAACAAACTGAATTTCCATCATGAGTCTTCAAGCTCTATATACTAGCTCTTTCCTGAGAAGTTTAAAATGCTGTATTTTGCTCACATCTCTGTGGAATACCTTTCAGTTCAGTTATACTCACTTTTTTACCCTACTGGCAAAAAAAAAAAAAAATCTAATAAATAGTCGTAATACTAGAAACCCATACAAACCTTTGCACTGTACAGATGATCAGCATCAGGTGGATCAAGCACAGCAGCGTTTTTATCTATAGGATCTACTTCTCTATGCATGACGTAGAAATTACAGTAGTTTCCCAGCTGAAATGGTCTAGACATAGGAAAAGCATCCACCCATGTAAACTGAGCATCAAAGAAATCACTTGGGATATACAAGTTCTGGTAACGCCTCCTCAGCTCCATCATATCACAGCTACGGCTGAAATAAACAACATTATTTGAAAGATACAGCAATAAAAGAACCATTAATGAAGCACATAATTAACAAGTATATTAATTGGAAATATAGTCATTGTATATTTAATACTATATATATAAAATTTAAAGAGCAATATATTTAAGTCTAGAGTGTCATGGATTGAAACTTACACACAAGTAACTACTAAACACTCTTCCAGTTAAGGTGTGTGCATATTAGGGAGTATTTATTAAACAGCATTATCAAGGTATTCTGCAATACCATTCAAAAATCACAAAGAACGTAGAAAAAGTTTATTGTACAAGGTTGTCAGCCGTTAACATATTTGATCTTTCTTTTATGTTAAGATTGCTGTTTAACACTCACTACACACACATCTGTTGACCTGGTTCACAGTAATCTGTGCCCACAATTAAAGTGAGATGTAGGTAAAGATCTGGCACTGTAAACATACCAGTCCAATGAGAACTTGGAAAACTGAACCGTGTAACGAGGAACAACACGTCGCGGTCTTCGAGGTGACCTCTCCCTCTCTCGTCTAGGTGATCTCTCTCTGGAGCGTTTTCTCTGGGGTGATCTCTCCCGGGACCTCCGTCTCTCTCGTTCTCTTTCACGACTTAAAAAATGCATACAAGATACAAACATTTTTGCAGGCTGTTAACACAGAAAGCTTTCTACCATAAAAGAAGCTAGGCCTATCAGAGACGACTCACAAAAAGGAAAGAAGTTCCTCATAGTTTATTTCAGTACAATGTCTCTTTACAAGAGAGACTGATTATGCAATTCCTTCATTTCAGAGAGACAAGAACTCTTCACTAGTAGCTAACGGTAAAGCCACTTGTGCATGTCACTGACTGACTCTGGAGGAAGCAGCTCAGCTCTGTTTGAAGACAGGTCTTTATGGAATGTTTTGATTTAGAGTCTAGTCTTCTGCTACGTACCTCCTGTCATCTTTTCGGTTTGGCATAGGGTCTCCCCCTCTGTCATTCCTCCCGGAAAATCTGGATGGTGGGTCTAATCTTCGAGCTGGTTGAGGCTGTGAAACTAGACGAACGGGAGGCTGTAACAAACCACCTGAAACAAATATTTACAAGATCAATACATAACAGAAGGCCACTATCTACACTGTATAAACGCTGTGCTTTACAGTGGTTTCACTTGTACATTTTCTAAACTAACTCTAGAGTCAAATAAATCTATTTAATACCACCCACCCCAAGAAATTCAAGAGACCTACGCTTTTCTTCACTGATGCAAGCTGAGACTCGAGTAAGTGAAACTGGTTTAAAAGTACCTTCTCAATATGGGAGCTAATATAATCTAAGCACATGGAAGCTTTCAGAGAAAACAGCTAAGCCTTTCCCAAGAAAAGTAATTTGTTTTAAGGTAGATATACTACCTACTCATCGAGCTAAAGAAAAGCTAAGACTTATTTTTAAGGCTATTCATAGGTAAAAACAATTAGCTTCCTGAAAAATTATTCTTAAATCTGTCTTATTATTCTGTTGCTTCAATCCCTCAGCACATACTTTTGCTGTCTCGAGATGTTTAACCAACTGGTTGTAAATGGAACACATGTTACTAAACACCAATGAACAACTAGGACTAATTAGATTGTAATAAGCATTTATCCAAAACAGTTATGCTTAGACGATAGCTTAAGATCATCTTCCCTTGCTTTTACTATGGGCAAAGCTTAATTTTATCCTATTATCTATCCCATTACTGACTTTTCAGCCACTGAAAGTTCAAGTGACCCCAAAAACAACCTTTGTTTTAGATTTGCCATGTTCGGCCGTGCTGCTTCTCTCAAATTCCAATTCAACTAACTGAAATAAAACACAAATACAGAAATAATAGTTTTAACAATACAACTGTGTGAAACCTGATCTTGGTGAACACTCCAGAAGATGCTGAACTGTGCTGCCATTAACACTTTCAACTCCCCAACTTGTCTGTGAAAATGTCAGAACAAAAACTACACTGAATTTTCTTTCAGATTATGAAATCTGAATATGAACAGGAGTCGATGGGGATTTCAATAACTAGATGATTCTTGAGTTACTGCAGCCAATGTGCCTTGCATATTCAAACTGAAAATTCTATAGGGTCCTTTCTGTATTACTTCAACTATTACTTTGGTCTTCTGACTAACAAAAAATAACTATCGCACACTAAGCACCAGAAGGACTACAACAAACTTTGTGCACTGAAGCAGCACCTTTCTGCTGTGGCTGCTGCAGTAATGGCTGAGGCTGCGTCTGAAGCAAAGGTGTGATTGAAGCTGCCGATATCTGTGCCTGCAACAAGGACTGTGGCTGAGGCTGTGCCTGAACACTGAATGCAGTCTGCTGTGCAATGGGCTGAAGAACTGCTGGAGGTGTCTTCAGTAACGGCTGAGCTTGTGTCTGGTTCTAACAGCAGAAAAGAAAATGAGTTGTGAGTGAGTCTGAACTAGAAGCAAAGCAGTACCAGTTACAGTGGGTAACCCCGTATACCTGATTTGGAAGTGTCTGGATCCTTTGTGCATTCCATTTGAATGGCATATTAGGATTGTAAGTAGCTTCTACCAAAACTCTGTCACCCACCTGAGGTGTCTTTCCTTTAACAGCACTGCAAACATTACAGAAAATGTGTTGTGAGAGTCTCATTGAGCTAGTTTTACATTTGCAAGTTACATTTAAAGTTGACAGAAAGTAGATAAAGTTCATTAAAAACAGCTTACAGGAACAGCATTTACCCCCAAATTCAGTGAAAATACCATCTGCTTCAGTTCAGAGTATGCACAGGAATTTAATTCCCATCTTTGGCCCAAAATCAGAAGTTCCCTAAACAGTACTGAGTTAAGATAGGCAGACAGCAAATTACATGCATTTAATTACCCACAAATTGTGCAATTTCTTATTATAAGGAGCTTACTACCTTCTGAGTCTCCCAGCTTTGGATTCTGCATTAAGAAAACTCAAAAATTCACACAAAGAAACTCGGATCAAGTGTCTATTAACTTATTTGTCCACTGACTTCCAGCGTCAACAGAAAAAACATACTAACTGCAGGCACTATGAATAGAGTCACAGAATTAGAATGCAACAATCTAAACTTTTTATTTAGTGAAGGTATCACAGAGTACATCTACAGGCAAGTATTTACATCTTACCTAAGCTGAAAAAATACATCTTCATCCACAAACCCAAATGTATCATGTAGTTTAGTAACTACCCCAGTGAAGACACGCTGCTTTTGTGGTTGGGTTTGCTGCTGACTTGACCGGGGTGCTGGATAAGAAACAGTTATCTGGGCTGCCGGCTGAGGAGTAGACAGGCTAAGACTGGTAGGTAGCGCAACAGCTGGCTGTAAGCAAAATAAAGCAAACTATAAATCTTATAACCAGCTGATACACCCACAAGGAACGGTTCCTTTACCCGTGTAGACAAGGATTTAAAATGTCTCTAAAGCAATTATTCTGAATAGAGATTTTCAGAACATGGAAGTTGGGGGTTTTTTTTTGGTTTGGGTTTGTTGAGGTTTTTGGGGGTTTAGTTTTGTTTGTTTTTTAAGATTACTTTTTTCTATTTTGAACGATGACTGGCTTTGTTTATCCTTTTGGTTTTTTAAAAGTCAGCTTTCCCAAAATACACTCATTGTCTAGAAAAAACCCAAGACGACTGTTACTGTTTACAGGTAACCCATGCAGTGGGCCTGCAGGAGTTCAGTTCCTAACTTTGCTAGGAATACATGTTTAGAATCTCTATTATTCCCCATTCATATCCCAACTGTGGCGTTGGACATCAACAAAGGTTGAGGCTAGCACAAACCTTAAATCAGTAATTCACATGCTCGCCTTCTTACAAAAGCGGAACACAGTACGATAATGAAATTAAGTCACTTTTTTTACCTTTTTTAAAAAGCATGTTTAAAAGGTTAAGTGAAAACAGAACTAGAGCAACTTACAGTGTGTTAAACAGTTGCATGTTTTAAACCTGTCAAACTCAGCAGGATTCTTTTTAAACCTCTCTATACACATACTGCAATACTATTAACACAGAAAGTTAAATTCCTTCTCAAAGAAGAGAAGGAAAGATTTTCCCAGTTTGTTACTTACTGCAAAACAACTGGACACTTGAAGTTCAAACAAACAAAAAATTTATAACGTAATCAATACATATATTCCCTTCAAGGTTAAGGAAAAGTGGTTGCCATCAATTTTTGAAATCAAGGCTATGCATATTTTAACATCTGGATAAAATAAACCTGTGCCAATAAAATGTCCATTCATATTAGGTCATTTTACAGATTAAACTACCCAGGAGGTCACAAATTTGCACTCTTGCATTATCTGTGTTTGGGGATGAAGACCAAACAATAAAACCAAACTAACCTGAGTTAAAAGGGTCTGCTGAGGTTGCTGCAACTTAAAATAAATAAAGTTATAAATTAATTTTATATGCTTAAGGAAATTGTACAGTTTTACCTCCTCTTTACAAGTAAGAGTTTTTGCTTAATCTGAGTCAGTTAATAGTCCTCAAGGGTTTGGTCATTTCAGCAGTTTGCATATGCATAAAATTGTGCTCATGTGGTTAATTTTAAGATTGCGTAATCCAGGTTTATTCAGTAAGCAGAAATGCTGGCTTTTTTTTGTAACTGAAAGTGAATAGCAATACTAAAAAAAAGTTTTGGCAGCTGGAGAAGCTTAGGCCTGTAATTTTCATGTCCTTTTCTTCTTTTTCAAAATCCTGTTAAGTTCAAAGACTATAAAAAACCCCAAAACCTAAAAGGGAACTTTTTTGGACAGCATCTTTCCAGCAGTTAAAATACATGGCCCTGTTTAGAGCAAAGTTTAGCAGGAATCAGGTACACATAGAATGGTATATATTTTTATATTTCCTTTTTGTATGAAGGTAGGTAGGCAGGCTTCCATTCTGGATACATCTCTCCAAGTTTATGAACTTCAAGCTCTCTTTCACTACAAAGAAATATTACTTAGTTTCTTTAACAACTTCCCATTATGAGGATGATTTCTGAGACAAATCCTACAAGACACACAATCAACATTATTTTTAAAGTTACTTGTGATGTACACAGTAAGAATCAGACAAACCTGTTGCTGTACACTATAGAGAGTCTGCTGGGGTTGTGAATATTGCTGAAACAGATAAAAGCAAAATATCTCATAAACAGGAAGTATTATTACCCCAGTAATACCTAATACAAGTTATGTGCCAAGCAACTTCTAGACAGAAACTATTCACATTTAACAATTCTAATACAAAACATAACTAATGGTATCATCATCTGTTTCTCTCATACAAAAATATTCTTAACCTTTAGAGTGGACTCAGATGTACTTTTTCTAGCTAGAAGCAGCAATTTTTCTTAACCCTGACACTTGTACAGTATCTAGGGAACAGTATGAAGTCATGCAAAATGCTATTAAGGATACATATAGTGATGAAAGACACTTGGAACTTGAGATTCTCAGTTTAGGTGCAGCAAAAGTCCTTTTCCCAAGAGGCTTCCCACAGCTAAAAGTCAGCACCTCCAAAGACAAAATTCCCACCTTCACAGATTAATACAACTATTGAGAGCTGTAGACCTAAAAGCCCTCTGTTTTTTGAACAGGTTTATACAGCAATGTTCACTGTGTCCCATTCCGCTTTTCTCCCAAATACTTTAGCTTTACAAAGCCACTGTTTTATATTGTTTAAGTTCATGCAGTCAACAGCAAATGCTCTTTTTCTTTACCTGCTGTAACGCAGCTGCTGCAGCTGCAGCTTGCTGTTGTAAAGCAGCTGTCTGAGTTAGCTGATAGTTCGTTGGCGTTTGTGTAGTTAGGCCTGCTGCTGCCAACGCCGTCTGCTGGGTGTATATTGTAGGAGAGGCTCCAAGCAGTGATGGCTGCTGTACACCAAGAGCAGCTGAAAAGAGAACACACACAATAAGCATCGAGCAACTTTAAACACCTGAGGTTTCTGACAGTTATGCTAGTCACAGTCTGTGATGCTTCAGTCCTGAGTCAAGCTCATGAAGTAGATAGATCCAGTTCCAAAATTCAAGATAAAGAATCACAGCTCACTAACTTCTTCTCTAAATTTATTTACAAATAGTAAGCCACAGCAGAGGCAGAGGCCACTTATTTCCTTCTCTCAAGTTCCACATGATTTTGTAGCTCTAGTAGCCATCATCCTCATCTGTCCCCATTCCCAACACATACACACACTGTATTCTGTCTTGAACGTATTTCAGGTTTTGGATGAGCACAATGAAGATTGTTGCTCTGTTTTGCAAATCAATTAATACATTCCATTCTATCTGAGGACAAGAGAAATCTTTACGGTAATAGCAGCTATGAAATGGAGGCTTGTAGAACGTGTCCTCTGGACATGCACAAGGTTTCGCTTCACTAAGTACTGTCTTTGTCCCCGAGTGAGTTGGATTTTGTAGATGTGGGGGCTGGTAGAGAAGGAAGAGCCTTATAACAAGGGGGAATTTAATCCATCCCCACAAATAAAGAGACCACGTCAAGCTCTCCCCAGCTCTTACTAGGAAGGGTTTGTGCTGCCCAGACTCACAGCGCCTGGAAGGAAAAAATAGTTTATTTTATTGTCGTATCATTTTTATCAGGAAAGCTGGCAAGGGGCTATTCATTAGGGAATGCAGTGACAGGACAAGGGGTAATGGTTATAAACTAAAATTGGGGAGATTTAGATTGGACATTAGGAAGAAATTCTTTACTGTGAGGGTGGTGAGGCTCTGGAACAGGTTGCCTGGAGAAGCTGTGAATGCCTCCTCCCTGAAAGTGTTCAAGGCCAGGTTGGATGGGGCTTTGGGCAACCTGGGCTAGTGTAGGGTGTCCCTGCCCATGGCAGGGGGGTTGAAACTAGATGATCCTTGTGGTCCCTTCCAACCCAAACCATTCTATGATTCTAAGATGATTAAGCAAACCATAAGGAGCAGCTATCCACATGCTATGCTTCTTATGCACGATACTTCCAAACCAGGTATGCTTAAGCCTTACGGATGGAACTTTTAGAGACATAGAGCCCTGCACAATGCAATTTTAAGTGAAGATCTGCAAACATATCTGGAAACCCACTCCCCTCTTTGGTAGGCATTTCTATCAGTCTAGTCCACACCTTTAAATAAAACCAAAGAGAAACTCAGGAAGGAAACATATTGCCAGCAAAAACAGGTCAGCCAGCCACCTTCAGAGCTAAAGAACATTCAAGTCTTTCTCTTCCAAAGCCATGAAAGAGGCACAATGAAATTAAGAACAGATTTACAGTATTATTCCTGCAGAGTTTGTGCTCCACACCATTCTTACTGATCCAAAATGAAGCTGTCATTCCTGACTCAGAGATGCAGTAAGAGTTTGCATGTAGTTGGTGATCATCACCATAGAACACAAAAAAATGCTTGACCAACTCAACAGATCCTGAATGAGGTAATTCCCTCCACGATGCTGTTCTTTCCAACAGAGTACAATCTGCAGAAAACAAGTTGATGGCACTGATAATCTCTCAATTTCGGAACGAAACTTGAAAGAAGTATGTAAGCAACACCAAAAATAATAACCATCACTATCATATGTATCAAATATTGTCACGTAAGTATCACAGGAAGTAAAACTCTTAATAGTGAAATCAAGCATTCTGTACTACAGCAAAACTACAGTATTTCCGGTATTACATGACTTTTTCCCCTGATGATTCCAAAATTCAGGTTTCTTTACAAGCTAAACAAGCCAAATTTAAGGCTTCTCCTGCGACAGGTCTACATTCTCTTGATCCTCTTGCCTCCTGTTTGTCCATCAACTCCAGTGTGAATGTGCATTTTTGACCATCCAGAAGCACACTCTCATCTGGAACCTCACCAATGCCTCACATAACACACCTTAAACAGATCTTTACCTCTAATGAAAATGCTCTGCTGCTGCATCCTGGGACAATTTTCACTTTTCTTGGCTGCATTACTTTGTTAGCTCACTCAAGGCAAATAACCAATGCATTCATCTTTCTCCTCTTACTGCCACATGCTAAGCAGAAATTCCTGTTAGTGCATAAATTCACTTCACCTTTGAATCTGCAGCAACAATTGTCATTCAGTTTAATGTTCTGTTCTAATGTCATACCAACACAGGGGGAGGGAGTTTGGAAGTAACATCCAACAAGTTTCACAAGCTCTCTCCTACTTTTTGTACCGAGGATACCTACAAAAACATTAACATTCTTGCTCCCAAAACCAGATCTTTGGCTTAGCCTGCTCTTTAATTTCCATTATAACAGTTTCCCTTCCAGCATAACCCATAATTATCGCAAACAATTCCCAGCCCACCCTAACACTCTTACCCTATTTCGTCCATTAAGAAAAAAAAATTAAATTTGCCACCTCCACCATCACTTTATGAGCATTTAAAATTAACTGGGTATCATGTAATCTATAACACTGCAGATCAACTTAGTAACAAAGGGCAAAGACAAAAGGCTGCTAAGATCCCCTCATCAGCTAACACCCATAGTTACAAGTTTTTCTGAACTGTATCTTGTTCCTACTGATTTGCCCTGAAGTATTCCAGGAGTTTAATTTGACTACGTTTCATCTATGTACTCATCTCGGTCAAACAGGCTCTGATTAAATAGGCAAGTGTCTTGGTATTACTAGTTTTAAAAAAAAAAAAAAGGAAAAAATCACACAGAAAAACAAGAGACAGAGTCACAGCTAGAATGTGGAATTGACACCTGACTGCCATATTATTATTACTGGCAATAAGCATCTGCAGTGATGAACAATAGCTTCTGAGGCATTTGTAATTATCTCAGTAAGTACAGTGATGGAGATGCCTTCCTTCAAATGCAGTCTGCACAGCGTTCCACTGGCACCAAATACGGCATGGCACATCCACCTGAAAGGGCTTGGATGGAAGGTGGGAGTCCTATGCTGCAGCTCAAGCATCTTTCTAGGTAACCTAAGTTTCTGTTGTAGCAAACAACAGCATTTAGTAGTTCCTCTTGCCACGTTTAAATTCCAGAGACCCTTTAAGATTAGGGAAACATCTTCAAAGTATGTAGCTACGTATCTCTCCTTGATAAGCAAGGCAGATTCCTTTGGATTGCAGTAAGGAGCACCCTATCAAGGGCTTTGGACGCTCTTCACAGTTGTCAGAAATGGTGAGTTCGGGTCCTTGGGTTTTTAAGTCTCTTCAAACTTAACACACTTGCATACAAATGCAATACAACCTACTCCAAAAAAAATTCCTTTTAACAGGCACACAATAGAACCTCACAATAGAAATAGGCTCAGCGTATTTATCACAGGACATCCGTTTACAGCAAGCCAGTAAACTGTGCATCAGCTAGTATTTCTCAGTGGTTCCAAGACCCACTACATGCTTGTCCTGTTCTTACACTTTCCTTTAGTCAGCTCACAGGAGCCACCAGCAATAACAGGACACTGAGCTTCAGGAACTTCTGCTTCCATCCGGTGCACTGTTCTGTAATGCCATAAAGTCTTGTTGCAGCAAAGACAACACCACTAATCAGCCAGACTATGAGAATGCAACCAGAAATCTTAACCCTGAAAACAGCATTTGCCAAGTACTATGATACAAAACGACATGTCAAAAATTAATAGCTGAGAGAATAGGAGGCGATTCTCCTTTGCAGGTGCTTCAGACACTTGCACATCATTGTGCAATTTAAAAGTAGGAAGAGTACTTTCAAAAAGCACTCTGTACTATCTAGGAATTTCATAATTTTCAATTTTTTTAAACTTTAATTTTCTGTAGCAGGCATGATTTTATTTACACTTTCACAATGCTTAACCAGCATAGCAGGGACTTTATTCTGGATTTAGTCATGTGATGCATAAAACCATGAGACAAGGAGTAGAGAAACAATTTCATTGTGTTACAAGTAGGAGTCTCTCTCCACGGATAGCTGGCACCTGGAATTACCTGTCTTTCTTCTAATACCACAGGCACAGACAGTAATTAGAAAGCTATCCCAAAGGGATCCTGGGAACCCTTCATTACATGGCATGTCACTCGACAACTACCTTAAGTGTCACACCTTGATAATTACGAGCCTTAACTCATGTAGTTACTTCTTCACCAGGGAAGGCCAAGACAGCACCCAAGTCAGTAACACAAAACACCTCTCCTGAAATGACTTTTTTGCAATTATCAAATGGGGTTTATAACACCATCAGTCACCACTTCTGACTACAGCTTATGAAAAAGCTCTGTATCATGTTACTTGTGTTGCCAAAATTGAGATCTCTTTCCCCCATACTCAAGCACCTTGATGCTCTGGAGAAGGAACCTGATGCTCGGATCAAAACAGGTGGCATGCATAAATATTATGTAACACCCTTGGGCAATCCTCTGACAAGATACAAAATTTGGTAAAGGTAGCTTTTAAAAATCAGTTTACGAACACTGAGATTCCCAAAGGTAAGCCAATCTGCACAACTTCTGAAGCATGGCCACAGGTGAGAGGTAATACATGCTAGCCAGCACGCCTCAGCACTGACAGTATCTCTCTTCATCAGGCAACCGAGCTGGACAGTCATAGATAGCTTCATGTTGAAAGGTGTGAGAAAGGTGACTAGCTGCAGTTTAACGGTAAACACTGTTCCTCAGCTCTCAGCAAGGTCAAAGAGCCTTCCTGTGCTTTGTATTATAAATTGGAACTGCCAATAAAAAAAGAGCAGGGGAACAACTGTGTACGTGGGTATTAAAACAGGAGCTGGACAGCAAAATTCCAATGACTGGATTCAGTAGTACAGACAGGGAAGAAAAAGGATGCAGACTCTATACTGCAGTAGGAATAGGAGAAGCTTTCAAGTGATACTGGAGAGAAGATACTACAGTGTACAGAGGGACACTAGGAACATGAAGGAAAGTAGAATTAGCACAAAAGAAGGGAAAAGTACAACCAAATGTTAGTCTTTAATGGCTCTCATGTTCGAGTCAGGTGCTGCTGGATCTGATGAATAGCTAAAAACCCCCGGAGATCCTGTCCTCATTTAGCAGGTGAAAAAATCTCTCACAGAAACTGATGCTGACCAGTCCTATCCCAATTAATTTTGCACTTAATTTAATTTATGGAGGCTCAGAAGTAGGCTAACCAAAGGCAGAGTCATAGGAGTAAGAAAATGGGTAAGAAGCTGGTTTGCGCTCCTAGTGCTCTTGCTCCATCCATTGCTTCTCCAGGGCCCCCTTCTGGTCCTAGCTCAGGGAGGTCTAAGATGGCTGCCAGCTCCTCCCCTTCCGCAGGTTTTGTGCAGTTTTCCCTCTGAAACAGGACATGGAGCTGGCCCTCTGTCTTCCACCAGTTTTTGATGCACTAGCTGTCACATCAGCCACCGCATCAAGAGCGCTCCAGCACTCCGATGCTGCCATCCTTTGATCGCTCCAAGGTATCGCCCAGTCAGACACAAGAACCAAGTGCAAAGATTGTCTCTCCTGTGTTGCTGATGCCAACCCTTTCCAGCTGTTCAGCACTTTCTTACAGAAGGAGAGTAGTGCCATTTGGAGAAGGGAAGTGTGAGCTATCCAAAGAATCAGTGAAAAATTGCTTGTAGGCAACAGTAGAGAGTGGGACTGAACTGGCATGGGGAAAAGGAGCCACCAACACACAGGGACAAGTATTGTGAAACACATGGGGGGGATGGCAGTTGCCTGAGGATACGCACTCAGATTGAACCAGCGCCCAAAGAAAAAACAGGGGATGGACGAGTCATTTTGGGAAGAAAACTGAGGAGCAAGATTTGTTCTTCCCCGCACCCCCTCAACATGCACCTCCAAAGAAATCAGGCATTCCCAACTTTTGCTAAGCTCCCAGCCGTAAAGCCACTGACAAGGGAAGTTCGACATTCAACTTCATATCAAACTAGAGCACGATGCAAAGGACAACTGCAAAAACCCCACACAGCTCTTTGTAAAGACATCTCTTCAACAAGGTTACTGCCCATGCTCACGTTTTGACATTCCAAATCCTCAAAGTACCACAGCTTTGGTGAAGCCTTTTCACATCAGACAATGGAACTACTGATATTTAGAAAACACTTTGTATTCAGGAAGAGAAAAAGGCATCCCAGAACTGGGAACGGAAGCACCAAGCTTCACATTCCTGCCTCAAAACCGTTTATGCTATAAATCAAAGTGAAACATGAAAATCTAGGCAGCTAGACTTCTGACTACGCTACCCTGCAATTAAGTAAGGCTTCTTAACTAAATGATCATTATTAGGGATAATTTTGCTTATAGGGATCCTCGAGTTCTGACTTGGCATTAAAAAATATAAATTATACTCCCTCCCCACTCAAGTAACAAATTTCAGAGACCTCTTCACTACATGCAGCATGTCCAGTATACTAATAAAGGCAAAATACTTCCTAAACATTGATTTAGGCTGCCCTGAAAATGAAATTCAGGTAGCACCTAAAAGATCTGCAATGCCTTCCTAGGGTTGTTATTATTTAATCTAGAGCAATGCTAGAATGAAAGGTAATTTGATTTACACATCTTTAGATACGAGTAATTCAATATGTTGTTTACTGACCACGAGAATCAATAAAAGTTCACCTGGGATTTTACTTATCACCCCTTAAAAACAAAAAACCAACAACCAACAGCTAGTATTAGGCAATGACCTTTTATGTCTGTACTGTATGAAAAACTCCCAACTTAAACCATTTAAATAGAATTTGAGTTCGTTACTTAGCACAGTGCCACTCTTAACTGCATACCCAACTACGGAATCTTCCAATCTACTAGATATCAGGGTTCAAACATGAAGCGATACGTAAACTGACCTGGCTGAGATACAGCAGTGGCTGTAAACTGAGTAGCCCAAGGGGGATTCTTCTGTCCTCCAAACTGAGCCATGGCGAAAGGCAAAACCTCCTGGGTGTCTATCTTCTATAACTGCAATCTATTAAAATAAAGCGCAGCTACAATCTTTGAAACACACACCGTCAGGCTATTTTAACTCTGGGTCAAAAAAAGAAAAAAAAAAAAGGAAAAAAGCGTTGAAAAATTATCTCTGTACCCCTAAACCTGCCGGGCAACGCGCGCGGAGTGCGAAACACGAGTTGCGAGACAAGTCACCACGTTTTCCTACGGCACAACTCCGCCCCGCCCGCCGGGACGAGGTGGCCGGCGCTGCGTGAAGGCAAACGGGCACGCAGCGCTCCGGGGCCCGGGGGAAGGTGGCTCCGCACAGCCAGCAGCTTTGGCTTTTTTTATCAGGGCTTCTTTTGTCGGGCCGTGCCCAGGCCGCCGGCGGGAAGCGCGGCCGGCAGAAGGCGGCAGGCTGCCGGCCGCGGCGCA